>QEOT01007663.1:0-16085 GCA_003123785.1 Pterocarya stenoptera
TTAACACGTGACACTGTGATCGATAATAATATGAAATAATAATTAATTTTTTTCCCGCGAAGATATACTACATATGGTTTGTGATTTGAGGGGTTCGGTCCCGACTTTTAGGGAGATTGGGCTGTATATTTGGGCCATAGGATCGGGCTGTTTCTTTTGTTAGGCTTCTTAAAAATGTCTTGTTAGTTGCTCGGTTCGTAGTTTTTTGGGCCAAACTTAGAAAATGTAGGCTGAAACCATGAGACGTCTTCCTTCTAGCTAACCCACAAAAAGTATTCGAAAACGTCTTTTTTGAAGTAGCTATTCTACGTGCAAGCGGTTTCGCCATATCAATCTGTGTATCAATGTTGGCGTTATTTTGTCAAATATTCATTTTCAAATCCACGCCGTTTCATTAAACTCTACCTTTCCACCTTAGCATTGGTGCTCGCATTGGTGCACACATATGCTTACAACCAAAATTTTCTTTTTTTAAGCCTATTCTTATGAGTAATGTTAGATACAATTATGTATTATATAAGTACTGTATATTCTTTTAAAAATTCATTATTATAAATTTATTTTTTTATGTGTGTCTCATTTTATTCATTTTTTTTAAAAGAATACACAATATTTACATATTTCATAACTGAAACTATCGTTTCTCTTTTCTTATTTGTTGTTGCTATGCTCCTCATTAGATGAGTCTATTTTCTGAATCCTAGCTAGCAATTTCATTTTCTAGACAGCCTAGTAACGGAATAGGAAATCCTGCAGGTACAACGACGTTCTAGGTCATGTTGACACCGACAATAAAATCTTATTGACAAAGTTCTCAATCAGAAAAGTAGATGATCACTGGCTACATCCAGAATGCAAACTCCACCATCATTCAACCACTGGGCGCTACCTATTAACAGTGACAACCTCTTGCATCTCTGATGCTATTATTAGTTGTACTGCATGCTATTATGTATACATATATGGACCACTTCAGTGTACTTTACCGATAATACAACTCATTTTTGCTTGTTGAATTAAAAGGTTTCCCAAAAAAGAACAACCTCTAGCTTGCTTAAAGTCTGATTCCATAGTTGAGAATGTTGATGAACTTTCCAAGAAAAAGAACATATTCATCGGTATTGAAAAATCCATCTATGAAGATCATCATGACGATTATATATAATATGAGAATTTATATATATATATATATATACACACTCGAGAGAATGCAGAAGAGGAGGAAACCACGAGTGACATTGACATTGAAAATAGATGGCTAGCTGCTAGGTACGTAATGATGAACAAGATCAAGATGCGCTTATCGGAGAAGAAATGATCACATGCAAGGACCCCCCCTGCTTCTTATCCTTGTAATGCCATGGCCTTCCTGTGCTTTGGTCCCCCAACCCCAATATTGGAGTTTGGAGATTAACCACTTGGGTCGTGAACATGATTATAATCATGATATTGTTGCATCGAGCATAAGTGGCTTTCTTATATACGGGGCCTCAAGTTGTCCACCCGGATCATCCCTCATACGCATCGATCTATCTATCCTCTCAATAATTTAATTTGGCCTAAGGACCCTAACACTGCCAAAATGTCCTTGGCATTTTGATCATGCATTTAGCTCTCGACTGCGTCATTTGAAACGGAAACGTGTTTTGCCCAAACATGAATTATTCCCCATTCCGTGCTGTTTTTCTTTTAACGTATAAATATTAAAGTACTTATTCCCTATAATATTCCAAGAATTGACGTATTTTGCATTCCTGCTCTTTATAAGCAGTGAGTCCTTGAACAGGCATTCATTATGGGGCATGACTTAAGTGCAAGTTGCATGGTACCTTTGCCTCTTAGGGTCAGGCAGAGAACGTTGGGGTCCCATACACACCGATGCATGCAATCAGGCTCCCCCGCATTAAAACCTATTGACTTCGATCCAAAATATTCAGAAAAGGGACCTGGCCGGGTCTACATTTCTCAATTGCGGGTTAAGAAAACAAAAACAGCATTAATAGTACGTACGTTGCTGGCAACAAAATATTATTTATGAAACATTCTGGTTCGGTTACTAGTACTCGTAAATTCAACATTGATCTGCACGAACCAGAAAGAGTAGACAAAAACCATTTTCTGTGTACGATTGTTTAGCAGCGTTGAAAATTATTTTATCTATCCATGATTTATTTCCCCGATCAAAAGCAATTGGGATTTGAGAGTAGGTGGATGTGAGGGCAAGTGTCGATCTTTCTGGTTTTAATGACTGAAAAGCATAACCTACGTCCAACAGAGGTGAAAAAAATGGCAGTGCGTAAAAAAGGAAAAAGAAAAGAAAAAGTCAGGTTAGGTTAGGTTAAAAGACACCGTACCAGTGTGTGCGTCCTCATAAACCAGACCAAAGTGCTAGAGCAAAGACAAAAAAGCCTCCTAGACTTTGCTTCCGGCATGGGACCCATGAAGAGTCAATTATTTTTAGTGGGTCCCATCCATGTCATAAATGACGTCATAAATCCCCCCTTCAGGAACGGATCCCCACGCGCGCGCGCGCTCCATTGGGAATAGTTCTAAATCGTTCATTAGTTTGATTCTAAAGCTAAAATGGGGACCCACCTCTCATACCAGAAGTTGATTTACCGAAGACAAATCACTAATCATGTAATCATGACCGCCCACGTGTCGAGTAGGTTTAAACGCTGGCCCACCTTCTTGCCCTACTTGTCAAAGAACCAACCAAAGTTTATGCCTAATCAACTATAAATATATTACTATATTGATTACCGACTAATCCCCGAATATATTAGATTAAAGTTGGCTTAGTTTAATTATTGTTAGAAAAATATATATATATGATTGAAAAATAATTTGAATAAATGATCTAAATTCATATGATATCAACTTTTTGGACTGTTGGTAGATTGTAGTTTGGTTTTATGCAGGTGTTGGTGCAGGCGGAGGGTTGCTTTTTTTGGCCCCATCTGATTTTTAATCAAGACTTTTTAGCGTACAAGACTCAACTAAATATCAAGAAGTGGAAGATTTCAAAAAAATAAATAAATGAAATGATACTCTCGCCTCTCACATTATTGATGTATAGGCTTGATTAGGTGCACGGGGGATTATTTTGATTCGTTTTGATTAACGCTTACGCAGTTATATGAAATGAGGTATTTTGTTAAAAATTAAATAAATTATTATTAGTATATTATTTTTTTAATATTTAAAAAATTAAAAATTTAATTAAATTTTATATAATAATTATATAAAATAAGATGAGTAATCAAACCAACTCTTTTGCAAGACATAACTTCCTTTAAAGGTTGGAACTCCAAGAACAAAGGTACATGCCTGGTCCGGTCCAAGTTGAATCTAATTATGTTGGTTTTAAGCGAAGTACAGTGACAATTACTCAACATGGTTGGATCGGAACGAGGATTTTATAATGTCAGAAAAGCGAACCCCAACTTCGGAATCATACGTCGGACATAACGTAGGTAGGGGGAGGCGAGCAGGCAATACTTCTCCGGCTTTTCGCAGAGCTTGCGCTTTGGCCAATCGGATCCCTTTGGTCGTATATATGACATTAGATTAGATTAGATTAGATCAGAGATATGGCTTTTCTCGAATCCCGATGTGGTCATGTCTGCCGCTTCCTCACTTTCCCCCGTATTGATTAGGCCTTCTACACGTCACGCCCCCTCCTCCCTACAAGTTCAGGGTTCTGTTCCATCTGTCCTATGCAGCTTTTCTGACTTTTTGTTTCGGCATTCGAGTTTTGTGTTTATTACCAAACTGGCTCTTTTCTTCCCTCGAAGTTGTATAAAATGCCGCGAATTACTTGAATTGAATGGCCATTTTGTCTCTCTCATTTATTTTTAGTTCTGACTGAAAAATAATTTACATTTCTAAGACAACTCGATTAAAAAAAAACGTATATGGGATTGGAAACGCCAATCATAATGCTTGGAAATGTAAATTTATATTGCTAAATATGGTTTATAATCCTAAGGAAAAAAAAACATTTCTTAAAAAACAAGTGAAAAAAACTAGGTAGGATGGACGACTTTTGGATGCCTTTGTTAAAAACAAAAAAACACCCAAAAATCATGGCATCCATCGTCCATAATGCTTCACAACGCTTTAATGGGGTCCATAGATGAAGACTATTGCCATTTAGGACCATGTACGCAAATCGACGCGTTGATTTTAGGACCAGTACTTGTAGAGATGTGATGTTCTACGATGCTTTAGAAAATTTAAGATATGTGTTGGTCCATTAAATGCACTGCAGAAAAGCTTTTCTCAATTTCTTGTATGTTACATTTATTATATATTATTTTTAGAAGTGAAAACTAAAATTATAACTGTTTTGAGTTAACTAACATGCCCACCTCTGAGTTGGCGTACTAGTCCAACACATCATGTTCTTCATTATCTTCTCCTCCATTGGATGAAAAACAAAAAAAAACTAACAAACAAAGTACATTTATCATAAAAAAAAAAACAAATAAATATGCGCACAGGCAGCCTTAAAAAAAATGCAGACAGGTAAGCTTTATTTATTTTTATTTCTTGCAGCATGCAGCATGCTTTAAGAGTTTAATCTGTCTTTCGTTCCTTTCTTTTAATTTTTGTTAATGAATTATATTTTGGATCGCACGTAAGAGAACATCCTTAAAAAAAAAACTTGGAAATGTTGTTTCAAATATCCTTAAAAAGAAAGAAAAAAGATGTTATTTCAAAAGCCCAAAAGAAACTTTAAATTATGTAGCAAATAAGAGTACCACTCATGTTTATCTGCCTCTCATTCCCTACCCAACATGCCTTTTTCATTGGCAAAATCTATAAGATGCCAAAAGAGAGAAAGAGGGAAGAATATGTAAAGATGAGTAGTGCCCATGCATTAGTGGGATAGGCATTAATTTACAGCAGTTTGTTTTTGATGGAATATCCTCATCGCTGGGATGATAAATTCCCTTTTCTATTTCGAGCATGTGATCATAGTAACGTATAAAAAAGGTGAGCGTATATTTAAAAATTTCACCAACATAGGCTTTGTACTTTTAGATATTATATTAATTTTTATAATTTTTAAAATTCACTACAAGAAAAAAACTTATTATGACTAGTTATTTACTATAAAAATAATAATTATTTTTTTAGTAAAATGAGTCAGTTCTATATATCTTTATCATAAATAACTCATCATAAATATTATTTTTTCTTATACCGAATCCTTTCATCTCTTGTATTTGGAATGTTAAAGTACAATTATAAGAAATGCACTTGAGCAATGGCCATCATGATTCATGACCCTCAATGCTCTTTAATTGTCTATAGATTGAGTGCATGAATGATAGCCTATTCCCTCAAAAGGGTAGTGTTCACTATAATTAAGGCTTTGTTTGGGTATATAATTTTTTAAAAATATTTTTAGATTTTTTTTTATTTTTTATAAATTATTTTATTAAGATCTATAAATATTTTAAAATATATTTAATATCCAAATCGTCTTAAATCTAATCGTGTACTTGTTTATAATATCAGAATTATAGGGAAACCAAAAGGAATAACATCAAATGAGAGGACCCCCATTGCAAATCACAATATTAGTTAGAATAAAAAAAAAGACGTATACAGTGAGTGATATGGGCACTCTTTCATTTTGAAGTTCCAAACGAATATAAAAATAATCATATAAATCACACAAACTTAACAGAAAAATATTATTCAAAAAAAAAAACTAACAGAATAATAAATAACATCGGGTGGAAGCTTGAAAGANGCCCAAAAGAAACTTTAAATTATGTAGCAAATAAGAGTACCACTCATGTTTATCTGCCTCTCATTCCCTACCCAACATGCCTTTTTCATTGGCAAAATCTATAAGATGCCAAAAGAGAGAAAGAGGGAAGAATATGTAAAGATGAGTAGTGCCCATGCATTAGTGGGATAGGCATTAATTTACAGCAGTTTGTTTTTGATGGAATATCCTCATCGCTGGGATGATAAATTCCCTTTTCTATTTCGAGCATGTGATCATAGTAACGTATAAAAAAGGTGAGCGTATATTTAAAAATTTCACCAACATAGGCTTTGTACTTTTAGATATTATATTAATTTTTATAATTTTTAAAATTCACTACAAGAAAAAAACTTATTATGACTAGTTATTTACTATAAAAATAATAATTATTTTTTTAGTAAAATGAGTCAGTTCTATATATCTTTATCATAAATAACTCATCATAAATATTATTTTTTCTTATACCGAATCCTTTCATCTCTTGTATTTGGAATGTTAAAGTACAATTATAAGAAATGCACTTGAGCAATGGCCATCATGATTCATGACCCTCAATGCTCTTTAATTGTCTATAGATTGAGTGCATGAATGATAGCCTATTCCCTCAAAAGGGTAGTGTTCACTATAATTAAGGCTTTGTTTGGGTATATAATTTTTTAAAAATATTTTTAGATTTTTTTTTATTTTTTATAAATTATTTTATTAAGATCTATAAATATTTTAAAATATATTTAATATCCAAATCGTCTTAAATCTAATCGTGTACTTGTTTATAATATCAGAATTATAGGGAAACCAAAAGGAATAACATCAAATGAGAGGACCCCCATTGCAAATCACAATATTAGTTAGAATAAAAAAAAAGACGTATACAGTGAGTGATATGGGCACTCTTTCATTTTGAAGTTCCAAACGAATATAAAAATAATCATATAAATCACACAAACTTAACAGAAAAATATTATTCAAAAAAAAAAACTAACAGAATAATAAATAACATCGGGTGGAAGCTTGAAAGAAGAGAGAGAGAGAGAGAAACAAAAGAGATTAGAATATGCTGTGTATGGTGGATAATAGATATTGCAGCAAAGCCAGACCTTCCATGCTCAAGGATGAGAGAGACAGCCAGAGGTTGAGAGAGAGAGATGGTGTTTGGGTTTAAGAAAGGGTTTACGTCTACCAACTGGTAGTTAGAGATTGAACTCCTTAACCAAACTCTTCTATCACCCGCAAGAGCGAACTCACGAAAAAGAAGCAGCAGCAACAGCAAATATCAAGTCAAGCACCACACCAAACTCCTCGAATCCGGGCTCAAGCAAAACCCATAAGAATAGGAAAAAAAAAAAAAAGCCTGAAAAGAGGAACTCTATTATACAGAAGGAGATAGAGATAGAAAGAGAAAGCTATCATTCTTTTGAGTTTCTCACAGAAGCTTTTAAAGAGAGAGAAGTGTGTTTGTATGATTCTCACGTGAGGACTGATGCGAATCATAGAAGGAGAATATATGATTATAAAAAAGAGCGAAAGTGAGGATTCATAGCGCCCTTTTAATTTCCTGCAAAAACAGTAGTTTTTTCTTCTCTAGGTCTTCTTTTTTCTATTTTACGAACGGGGATTTGTAATGATGCATTTGTTTGTGCAAGATTTTCAGTGAAAAGTGAGGCTTTGTGTTGTAATATGTGGGGGGGTCTCGGGATCGGAAAGTATTTAGTTTGGAGAGGAGATCGTTTTCCTGCAGATCGGTTGGTGTTTCCAAGCTTTGCTGTTCCCCACAACACCCACAACTACTACGGGTTTCCAGGTTTTTTTTTTTATTCTCATTTCTCTGACATTTTTCTTTCTTCCCCATCCCCCCTTCGTCTTAGCTGCTGAGCTATAAATTATTTATAATCTGTCCCTCGCACTCTCTAGTGTTAGTTAGGATGACGATAGTGATGATAAGAAAATGAAGGTCATCCGGTTTTTGGTTTTTCAACATATAGTGGGTGTTTCGTATTGCTTGCTTCTTCTTCCCTTTTTCCAGTTCTTTTAATTTTTGTTTGTTGGTTTCTGTAATTGTTTTTGTTAATTTATGTCTCCCTTCTATCCTCTTCCAAAGCCATTTTTTTTTCATAATTTCCTCCTTATATTATTTCTTATTCTTTGGGTCATAGTTTTCGTTTCTTGAAGTTGTAATGCTTAAATTTACTTTCTAGGTGGAGAGATGGTACTGCTCACGTTGATGCTCGTATAATAATTACATTTCAATGAAAAAAGGCCCTATATATACATATATCGTATTATAACCGCATGCAAATGGAGATTGCTCTTTTGATTATTGGTCCTTTTAGGACCGACCCTTAAATTTATTGCTTTTATTTGCTGTCGAGTGTTGTCATGACCATGACCTCGTTCTTCTACCCATTATAACTTCGGTCTGTGACAATCGTATTCTATATCTGGCTTCTATGTAGATTGTATGAGATTTAATAAGAAAAACTATATGAGACATCTGTAATACTGGTATTTTTTTATGTAGGTAAGCTTATGCCTGTTTGCTGTAAGACTAAAATTTGATTACTAGTTATTTAATCAAACTTGCCAGATCCATTGTTCTATATATAGAGAGAGAGAGAGAGAAGAAAATTTTTTAATGACACTAAGCTGTTTTGATTGGCAATTTTCAGTTCTGGGGTGACTTTGTAATCTTAATCGAATACCCAGGTGGGGAAATTTTGAGATTTGAGAAATATGGCAACTTTTTACACTAGTTCAAGTAATCAAAGAGATACTGCGCCAATACTCTACGTAAGGGAACATTTGCCTAGTTCGTTTGCAGAAGCTCCGGTTCTTCCTGGTAATATGATGATGTATATGAACTCTGGTCCATACTCAGATTCTTTAGCTGAGAATTCTCAGCAGCAAAACAACTGCATGGACCCATCGTTGGGTGCTTCAAATTCTTCCCCACAGCAGCAGGAAATCTTGTCAAATCTCGGTGGATCACGCCTTGTGGAGCATGATTTCAATGCATGGGGGGAAGGTAGAAATGAGATACTAGTTACGCACCCAATGGGTAGGTCTGCCAGCATTCTTCACAGTGGACAAAACTTGCAGGGCCAGGGATTGTCCCTCAGCCTCAGCACACAAATTCCATCAGAGTTCCACATGCCATCTATCCCATATCAAAATCCTAATTCAGGATTTGCTTCATTATTGAGTCCTAATTCGTCAGTTACAGGTGATTGTGGGGATAGGAATGACTCTTCTAGAGATGAACCGCTGAGAAATGCTGATTACTTGCAGCCTAGTTTTACTGGAGGCAATCAAGATTTAAATAAAGGGGATTTATCTCCGTTTGGAATGTCGAGCATTGTGAGAACCATTCCCAATTTCAAATATCTTAAGGCGGCACAACAACTGCTTGATGAAGTGGTTAATGTCCGAAAAGCTCTAAAGCAGCCTGATGTTGCAAAAAATGATGGCACCCAGGAGCATCCAATAACGAGTCCGATGGAGAGTGATGGAGAAACAAAGAATGAAACTGCAATGCCACCTAGGGGTGGAGTGCCTCCATACCCTCAAGAGTCAGCCTGTAATTCTCCGCATGATCTTTCTCATGCCGAAAAACAAGATCTACAAAACAAATTGACAAAGCTACTGTCCATGTCGGATGAGGTAATACCGATAAAGAAAAAATTCTCTCTTTCTGAGATAATTATGTAATCTACCTCACTTATGCGGTCATTTGGCCATGAAGTGGACTGTTTTTTATGATGCGAAAACTCATGTGAATTTACTCTATTGGATCACTGTGTACCTCCTACAAATTTATGATTTACGATCGCATATGCATGCATGCATGAATGTGAAAAACTTCAGATTAAAGTTTTCTTCACTGGGCATGGACTGAATAAGTGGAAGATAGCTACTGTGCATATGTGTAAAAATTAATAAAGATGGATGGTACCATGAAGTATGTTCAATGTTGAAATTTTTGGTATTTTTGGTGACGCTTGTTTTCTGAATTGAGGATATCCGAAGAACTATGGATATTATAAATCCAGGAAAAGAAATTTATATTTGAGACTTAACTAAGTGGATGATCTCATTTTCAGTATTACATGATGATTTGCTAGAAGATGGTTGGTATTCATGTTTATTTTCTACCATTTTTGTCACGAGGTGTATTTAGCCCAAATGAATATGGGGGATGTGTTGGTGTTGCATGGATAACTGTTTTCCAACTTGCAATCTAACCTAATTTTTGTTGGTATTCCGACCTGTTTGATTCTAAACTTTCTAGGTAGGTTGGAAATGAAATTGTCCAGGAGGATGTAGAGTTCAGGAATCTTCCATGGATTATTGGAGGATGAAGTTTTCAGCAAGTAGAAGTTACCAAACTTTTGTTGATATGTAAATGTCCAACTTTTATGTTGTGACAACTTACCTATGTACAGTACATATGTTATTAACTATAACACTGGCAATGTCAACTAACTTAAGGGTGTGTTTGGGTAATTAGATAAGATGAGAATTCTGTGAATAATAGTGCAATGGTTTGTGAATAGCAGTGAAATAGTTTGAGTTAAGATATTTGATTGGGTTTTGGAAAATAAGAGAGAAAAAATGAATAAAAATATTATAAAGTTAACAAATTGTTTGAATTTTATTTTTGTTTTGAAATTTGAAAATGTTGTATTGTTTTTTGTGTTTTATTTAGAAATTTGTAAAAGTTTTAATTATTAGGTAATGATTAAATGAAAATTTGAAATGGAAAAGTATTTTGTGTTTGAGTGATGTGTGGGAAGGAAATTATGAAAAGTTTTGATAAACATCTCATCTCATGTAACTTCCCAAACAACCCCTAACTCTTCTTTTATGTTATTGCTGTTTGAATTTCTTTTAAGAATTACAAATATGTAAATTGGGTAAGGTGACAATGTCAACCAACCTATAGGAGCCATGAGTTGGTATATCTTGCTCATCTTATGTTATTAATGCTGTTGTTATTACTTCAATTTCTTCCTAGAATTGAAACTATTGAAATGCGTAATTTCTGTAGTTACTTGAGAATTATGTGCAGTGTGCCATATTGGGCATTGTTTAATTCTGTGTTAATAAGGTGTTTAAGTTACAAGTTAGCCACTACTGTCAACTTTCTGCATCCCCAACTGCAGGCTTGTAAATCGTCCACTACTTTAATTCCTAGTGCAGCATTTTCCAGGACTGCATGGAGCCTTGCATTTTATCTTCAATCTTATTTCCTGCTATTTCATAGTTTTATTACCCACTGGAAGCATGAACTCTACATACTAAGGTGTCTAATGAGATCAACAAAAGACTAGTAAAAATTAAGAACCGTTTTCATCTGTGGCTCACTAATTTAGTATATCGACAGGTTTGCACTTTTCTTAGTTGACTATGATGTGAAGGATATGTTAACATGGAAAATTAGTTAGTGCTGCTTGAAACTTTTGTATGACATAGTACGAGTTACTATGCATTTAATACATTGTGTTGCTGAACCAATGGTGCCAATTTATAAACTTCCATTCATCAATTTTGCTGTGGGGTGTGCTGATTGATAAGGATACTGTATTCCTAATTTACCTATCAAATGTTTTAGGTGTCCTGAACTTTTATAAGTTTATGGGATTGTTTCTTTTAGCTGTTTCTGACGAAAGCAAGTGATTATTTATCTGCTCAGAAAAGTGATTATTTCTCATTCTAAGCTGATTGAGTAAAAGAGCTTAGTTTTCTGTTTCTGTTTCTGTTTTGTAGACCACTCTTAATTGCGTATTCCTACTATTTTGGAGGACCATTTTCGGTGGCATTAGCCAACCTTCTCATTTTTAAACTGTCCCAATTTACTTTAGCCTTCCACATACACTTCATAAAATAAAGGCACCTCCTAAAAGATGTTGCACTGGATGCATGAAAGTTATGCACTGCAGAGTTCTTCAGTCCATTCCCAATAAATACTATGCAGTAAATATTAATTGGCTGCCCTTTGTATTTTGCAGTCTATCAATTATCTATGACATATATAATTTCCAAGTAGGAGTAGGAGTGTACTCCCATTGAGCCACATCATCCAATCCTGCATTAAATGAACATCAATTTGATCGAAAGATAGTGTCAATAAATATTAGACAATTTTGCATGCATAGGCGATGCTCTTGTATAGATTCCAAATACTCGGGCTTTTGTTTATTTCATGATCTATAAATTTTTTGTTTGTCGATAAAAAATTAATAAATATTAGACAATTTGTTATTTTAAAAGCTTGATATACTTTGTAATTCATTCCTCTATAACACTTCCTATTCTTTCTTCAGTATTTAATTTTATATAGTTAATCATTGAAGAACACAACATTCAGAAAACTCCACAATTTGGTCATAAACAGAGTAGCTAAAAATTAACAATTTTCTCAGACTATAGTATAATGCCTGTGTCAAGTGCTTTTGCAGTATATACAAGTAACATGTAGGTTAGAACCAATGCATCTTTTGCCCCACAAAGTTTAATTTTGATAACTTTATTGCACAGGTCGATAGAAGGTACAAACAATATTACCATCAGATGCAGATTGTGGTGTCATCATTTGATGTGATTGTGGGATGTGGGGCAGCTAAACCATATACAGCGCTTGCCCTCCAGACTATTTCCCGCCACTTTCGGTGCTTGCGTGATGCAATCACTGGCCAGATTCAAGTAGCTCGAAAAAGCCTTGGGGAGGAAGATTCTTCAGGGAGCGGTAAAGGAGTTGGAATAACTCGCCTCCGATATGTGGATCAGCAGCTCAGGCAACAGAGGACTCTTCAGCAGCTCGGTATGATGCAGCAACATGCATGGAGGCCACAACGCGGGCTCCCTGAAAGCTCTGTTTCGGTTCTTCGTGCTTGGCTGTTTGAGCATTTCCTTCATCCGTAATCCCTCTGAAATTACTCTTTTGACCCAATAACTTCCAACTTTTCTTGCAATATATCTTTTAAAATAATTTCTCATTTGCCAGATATCCAAAGGATTCTGATAAGATCATGCTAGCGAGACAGACAGGCTTGACTAGAAGTCAGGTAAAACCCATCTAATTTTTTGATCTAGCTATTTGTGGCTGGAATATGAGGTGATTTGTTTTCTTAATGAAAATCAGGAGTACTTTTTAAGTCTGGGTTTATATATCACTTGTAAATTATGGCCTGTTGACAGGAAATAATTTCATTCAGTTAAGGGTTACTGCAGAAAAAAGTTGAGAATTCAGTGGTTGGGTAGTCAATGACAATAGGAATACTGCAGAAAAAGTTGAATAAACTGATAGAGCTTTGTTAGGGTGGAAAAGTACATTTGTTTTCATTCTTCTGCTTTTATTGATAACCAATGCAATAGGTTTTTGTGGTCAAGATGAAAGCGATTCTTTTACCAGGGATATTGCCCTGGAATTTGAATACAGCATAATATGGAAAAGTTTTGTGGTATTTTGTATTGTTTTTTGTTTTAAATACTGTTTGTGCAGATAAGTTTTAAATAATCCATTAGAGTTGTTTCAGTAGCACTGGGGATTATAAGTAACCGGAGAAATGCCATGTGCTCCTTGGCTTCTTTTGTCTTTGGTCTGGTCCTTAGTTCTGATAAAAAAAAAATTCGGAACTGTCAGGTCTCAAACTGGTTTATAAATGCACGAGTGCGTCTCTGGAAGCCCATGGTTGAGGAGATGTATAAAGAAGAGATTGGAGATGTTGAGATGGACTCTAATTCTTCGTCTGACAATGCGGTGAAGGCAACAAAAGGGAATGATGGGACCTTTGAGGATAGAGGGGAAGATTTCCAACAAAGTATGAATTCAACAGCCACCGAGAAATGCAGCACTAGTCAACTCATGGACTCCAAACCAGATGGTGTTCCTGATGTACAAAAGGCAGGATCTCCCAGATTAGTCAATTATCAAAACAGGATTCCTGGAGAAGCTGAAAACGAATATGGGTTGGTGAAGCGAAGGGAGGAACAAAGGCCTAGTATTGATGGCTGTAATCCCTTCCCTGATGCAGCCAGTGAAAGGTTCATGGCAGCTGCTGCTGCTGCATATCACATGTCAGAGTTGGAGAGGTTCGGAGGTGGAAGTGGAGTGTCTCTCACATTGGGGTTGCAGCACTGCGAGGGTGGTAGCCTACCCATATCTGGTGTGGCTCATCACAGTTTTGTTGCCATGGGCGGGGACCAAATTTATAATGCTCCACCATCATCTGTAGGGACTGAGACAGCTGATTTCGAGTGCATGAATCCTGGTAACCAGCAACACAGGTTCAGTTCTTCCCATCTATTACATGATTTCGTAGTGTGAGAATGCTGATTTGGGATTCATTCAGTGGTGGTTCTTGAACTATTAATGTGCAAGAGGAACAGTAATTTCCTGGCTATAGACTGTTCTTCCGAGAGCATTGGTCATGCTTGCAACTGGTAATGGAAACATTGCAGTCTGAGTATGGAAAGCATATATAACATGGTTGTAATATATCACCAAATTGGCAGAAGATTAGCATATTGTAAAGATACATGTTATTTGTTTGGCACGTGGAAGGAAACTTGTACAATCTGTGCCTTCTTCAGTTTGAAGAAGAAAGATGTTATAATCCGAAATAAAAAGATTAGCAGATTTTGGGTGATTGTTAATTTGTTGCGGATAATGACCTATGAAGATGTTCTTGATTCTGCTGGGGTTTGGCAATAGTGTTTGCTGAGTCTGAACGGCAGCAGCAGCAGCAGCAAAGGAGGAAAGATAGAGGCTGGATGTGAGGTTTTAAAAGTTTTTTTGTGGCTTTGGCTTCTGTGTTGGTATAAGTGGAACTTAAAACAGTAGACATTTGTGCTACGTGCTAGATGCAAGTGTTTTTTTGCTATAAGTAAGAAACTTTATTGATTGAATGAAACTAGGCACAGCTTATGTACACAGGAAGTATACAAAAGAGACTTGATTACATTCTAGGAAGTTGAAAAGAAAGCAAGAACTCATGGGCATTCCCTCCCTTTAATACAAAAGCAGCAGACCGTTGAACTAAAGGAAATACAAAAAAATTTCATAATTCCCCAACAGATCTCTCCTTGTTGAAGCACCTCTCATTGTGCTCCATCTAAATACACCACAAAAGCTACAAAGGAACCATCCTCCACGTAGCTGTTAGTTGGGAGCAATGAAGCTTCCTATTCCAACATGCTAAGAGATCTACCACACTCTTTTGGGCATAACCCAAGACAACCCAGCTCGACTGAAAAAAACCGTCCATAATTCCCTTGCCACCTCGCAATGCAAAAAAAGATGCTCAATCCATTCGCCATTGCTTTTACATATGTAGCACTACTCCATCACAATCATACTACGTTTTCTTAAATTATCAGTCGCCAAAATCTTTTCTAAATACAATCCAAGTAAAAAAGGGAACTTTAGGGGGTACAAGAACTCTCCAAATACCCTTCCAAGGAAACTCACTAGGCTGGTGTGCTACCGGCACTATATAGAAAGATTTAACTGATAATTTTCTGCTCCCCGAGTGTTTCTACAACATTCTATTTCGTTCATTTCCTCCTATCTGCTTGGAATAAAGAAAGCTGTAAAAATCCGCTATTTCATCCATCTCCCAATCCTTCGTGTTTCTGGATAAGATCATATTCCGATATACATTATTGTTAGCTCGACTCATTACATCTGAAATAGCGGCTTGATGATTTGCCACCAATCTGAATACTCTAGGAAAAATAGAAAATAAGGCTCTCTCACCACAGCATACATCAAACTAAAAGTTGATTCTTGTACCGTCTCCCACCTCAAAATCAGTGTGTTTTATGAACACATTCCACCATTTTCTAATAAATTTTCAGAGGCTCACCCCGTAAGTACCCCTACCCTCCTTGGAAGTTGGAACACCAACCCCCTAATTCACAACCACTCCACAGCCACTTCCCCAGGAAAGTTTTATTAAAAAGAAGTAAATTACGCACCCCAAACCTCCCATCCTATCTCCTTAGGGCAGCACACTTTTTGCCAGCTCACTAAGTGGAATTTCTGCTCTTCTCCCATGCCATCCCAGAAGAAGGCCCTAAACAGTTTTTCAATTCGATTGGCCACATCCACCGGTAAAGAGAATAATTCATCCTGCAAACCTTCGCTCTCTCTCCCGATCGGCCCAAGGGATGAGGTTGATGCTTAAAACCTTTAAAGCTGAAAAATGTTCTTGTACATGGCCACGAAACTTTGGACGTGTCAGGACTAAAGCTTAATAACTTTTTGCAATGACAATTGTTCACATCAACAGTCTTCGTT
>QEOT01007663.1:18176-39858 GCA_003123785.1 Pterocarya stenoptera
GAATTGTTTATAACCCAAGAAAAGGATACTCTTATGCTCTACCCACTGTTTCAACACCTCAAGTTGCTGAGACCGATTATCAGCCTTGACAGTGTAAAAATCATATAGTGGAATATCCTCTACTTGCCATGTCTGGAACTCCTTTTTCCACGTAGCCAAGATTCCTTTAGGGAGCACAACCAGTGGTCTAGCATGTGGATACTTTCCCAGGAAACTTTGCATAAAACTGATTATCATAAATGTCTTCCCAGATCCGGGAGCATGGGCCAAGATGCAGCCTCGAGGACTATCACCCACCAAGTTGCTGACAAGAAAATTGAAACCCTCTACTTGATGAGGTTTCATTTGCTTCGTATGCCTAGGATGGGCAAATATTTCAGTTACCATCTGATCATCTTCAGAAACTTTAACTCTGAATATCTCAGTTGAGTCTTTGTCTTTGGCATTCCGAGAATCAGGCATGTAAGTTCGGGTACTCCTTTTGACCTGAAATGAAAAGAAAAATGCTTACCAAAAGGATCTTGAATTCCCAAAAGAAGACAATTAGCTAACATAACCTTGATATGGGTTCAAGCAAATCCATTTAAGGCTCTAATTTCAGAACAAATCTGCACAACTTTACAGAACTTAAACTTGACATTATTTAACATCAACGAACTGACCAACTTAACGTCAAAACAGAACAGCAATTATGTGATACCCAATATGACAAGAGGATAAGGTGAGTGGTGCATGAGATCCCACATTACTTGAGAATGAGAAGTTCTTTCTCTCTATAATATTCCAGTGGGGCTCCCATTGTTTCATTGACTAATCCTTTTAGAGTATAGTCATAGGCCATATGGTTTGGACATTCCATTGGGACGTTACAAATGGTATCAGAGTCTATCCCAACCAGAAATATGGGACTTAAGGTGTGCCACCTACGATAGATGGGCCCAACGAGGACGTCGGGAATTCCATGGGGGAAGATTGTGATACCCCATATGATAACGAGGATAAGGTGGATGGTGCATGAGATCCCATATTGCTTAGGATGAAGAAGTTCTTGCTCTTTATAATGTTCCAGTGGGACTCCAATTGTATCATTGACTAGTCCTTTTGGAGTATACAATGTGGTTTGAGCCTTTTATTAAAGCGTTACAAATTATCGCACAATTATTTAAATATAAAAAAGGACCACCAGTTAATACACCCGATTGTGATTTATTTCTGTTGGACAAATTAGCAAATTAAAGGAGTACAGTTATACAAAAATTGAATAAATGCACTGACAGTCCTCACCTTATTGTACTGGAACTCAAATATGGTCTCAATTTCTCTGTCTATAATGCCACAAATGCGGCAAACATAGCCGAGATCATCCTTTAAGACAAAAGAATGATCACAGTATTCCCCTCCTTCCTTCAATTGTTCATCAGATGAAGGATCTAGAGCAACATCCTAGTGAAAGCAGCAAAAAATTAGAGCAATATTATAGTAAATAATATGAAGTGGTTCATACCAATTCCACATTTATAAAAAAGGATCCTTAGTTTCTAACAAGGTCGGATGACCATGCAACCATTTTCTAGTCTTTTCGTAACGCAAAACAAACACCACAAATCAAAAGCTAGATTTTTAGGATTGAGTTATGATTCATATTAACAAAGCTTACGCAGCAATTTTGAAGCATAACAATAAGCAGAACATTTTTGCTAACGCTTGTTCTAAAAATACATAAAAATTCTAATTTTGTTTATTGGCACCGGGTGTCCGAGAAAATTTCTAGTTTTAAGAACCAGAAGATAAACATACAATATGAAAAATAAGAAAAGAGGCTATGCAATGCAAAGATAACTAAGAAGTACAGGAAGAAAGGTTTCAGCATGGGAAATAGTATGGAATTATATTTAAAATAGCAGAAATAAACATGCAGTTCAGCTACACTAAGGTGATTCCATCCAGCAGCACCACCTGGCAATGACTTCTTCGCAGAAAGATATTTGCAAGATATGTTCGGAAATCATCTTCTTTAGTCTACAAAAATGGAAATCACCATAATCTTTTAACTAAATTCAACGTGAAAAATCTTGTCCTTGATCTCTAATCTACCACTTTCCCCTAAATTTAGTATTGATGCTCGTTTTTGATAAGTTAAAAAAAAAAACAAGCATCAATAGTATTGATGCTTGTTAGTGGTGCCTAAATGGATTTGCATGTGATTTGCTATTTGGTTTGCAAAACCTTTCTTATCCACAGGTATGTATGACTCAACAATCCTAAAAATAATTAACATTATAAAAAATAACTTAATTTCTAAAATATTAGCAACAATATTAACCAAGGCACTGAAGTGAAGAATTATGACAAAATAAAAAGAAAAGGGTGGGAGAAAAAAGATAGGTCTATCTCATTTCAGAGAAAAATAAAATTGAATGAAGATACTAATAATGAAACAACCATGTATTTTATTGATGATGGCTAAACTTTTAATACCTTTGAACATTCTAGCGCCATCGTCATCTCCTTCCACATATCTTCCAGACCATCATCTTCAGGATCAGTCTGATGATTGTCTTCATCTTCTACACCAACATAAACACCCTTTTCTTTCTGGATTTCAAGTTCAGCAATTGCTTCTTCTCGCTGAGCTCCACCCTTTCTGGCATGACCAAGAGGAACACGGAAATCCTGCCAATAATTGGGGGGAAGGCTTAAAATGTTATCAAAACAATAAATAACAATATCTAGACAGTGGAAACATTGTGTCATTTCATAGGAAAAATTTCTCATCTTGTAGTTACAATTCTGACTCACACTTGCAGATGGTAACAACACCCAAACTGAAAATCAGATAACATGAAAAAACACCCAGCAAATTGGGCATTGGATGAAATGAAATTAATGTAATAAATTAAGAAAGTAACCATACCATTATTCAAATTATCTACATAAAAATAAAGAAGACACAAGGGAAAGGACCGACCAAGAAAAAAACTAGGAAAAACATAAAAGAACAAAATCATTAATACATCAAATTCACATTACAACACTAAATCAAATGTTATTTTTCTTCATGGGGAATAGCCTGTGTAAAAGCTACAATCAGGTTGAAAGCCAACAACAGCAGTTGAATTGAATCTGGCTCGAAGTGTCAGAGGTGCTGCTACTGGTCCTGGTAATCATGCTTGCGCAGATATGTGTGCTAACCCAAGTCAAAACAAACCATAATGAAAGCCACACTATCAAAGATGATACTTTTGAAGATTCCAGGTGAGCAACTTGTAACCTCAACGGAAAACAAAGGGTAGAAACATGATTGCAGTGCGTACTGTATGTACACACTTCACTGAAACAACAAACTTCTAAACAATGTTACTCACGAGAGGCATATTAACTTACTTACTCGTTTATCATAGTAAGCATGCATGGTAAAAATAAAAATAAAAAATAAAAGAATATAATCAATTGATACCACTAATAAAGGAATGTTGCAACTGAAACTTAAATACATCCAACTTTTACACCACAAGACAAAGAAACGTGGCGAACAGGGCATAACTTGCAAAAGCGTTGACTTACTTACACATATGGGCCTGTAATTATTTATATTTTGTTTTAGCTTTCTAGAAAATGCATGGAATATAATAAGCCTAAGACTTGGCAGAAATAGGCTCACTCCAATCAATTTTTTTAATTCAAAAGTACGTGTATTTACCAAACTTCAATAAGATCCATTTAAAGAAATTCTAGTGAAAGAATATAAATATATTTCAAAAATTGGATAGGAAAAAGGTTTAAACTCATTTTTATCAAACTGTGATTTGTCCAAATTTAAATCAGTGCTTGTAGTTTGTTTAGTGTCTGTGCGTGTCAAGCATGTTTTGATTATTTCATTCATGTCTGCATCCTAAAACATGCAACTCCAGGATAACAAATGCAGGGCCGGCTTACCAAAAAGTCCTTCATGAGAAATTGTCCAGATGGTCTTGGCAAGACAATCTCCTGAAAAGGAACAGAAGTCTTCTGTTGTACATCGTCTTCCTCGTCTGAGTCAATAACTACAACAGGCAGTGCTACAGCTTTAACATTATTTGCAACGTTGTCATCCTCCAAATCAATGACATTATTATCTGACAAGTGCGTAGCATGTTTCAAAGCCCCATTACTAGGTTTCTCTTCTGCTTCCAAGAATGTATTTGAAAGTTTGGGATACTTCGCATAGTAAGGGTGCAGCATCTGCATCTTTCGAGCAATGAGGGCTTCTATATCTTTTGTAACACTTCCATATTTACCAGAGTCTAAGCTTTCCAGCAAGTTAGGGATAGCAAAAGGATCGCGGTAATCAATAACTTCTGGGGAGGTCTTTGGTTTCTTCTGTTCAATATCATTAGGCATGCTTGCAGAGAAGGCCATGTTTCGACACTCATTTACGCTACCCGAAAACTTCAGTCTTTTATATCCCATTTGGTGAAACCCTGATCTCGAAACAGATTGCGATGCATGAACTATCACATGCACAAGCATAACAAAGCAAAATGAATGATACCATACAATCGCAATGCTTATTATTGGGAAAACTACAAGCAGAGACAGTATGATGTGGAAAAGACTATCAGCCCGTCCTTTCTAAACAAGCACGATATCCAAATAATGAGCAATTATTTAGTTTGATAAATTTTATGGAAAACAGGAAATAATGTGAAAGGTTACAATTTTTTTTATTGGCACCGGGTGTCCGGAATAGCGTCCCGACTAATCCGGATGTGTACAGGCCCCCTCGACCAGAAATTTTCCACGAGTGCTCCTCGAGTAATTCAAAGAGAAAATCCACCAGTTTGATGGCCCTAGAGATTGTTTGCACCCAGTGGAATAAAAAAAAAGGTTTCAATGAAATGGGAAAGCACTGTATCGAATTATTTTGGCACAAAACGTCTGTTATTGGAGATTTTTTTTGGAGAAAAATAATATATGTCCTGTAGTTCACAAAATTAACATCATTTCATTTTAATCCAAAAATGGGTTTCCCCTTATTTCCAAGTATAACATAAAAGTTCCAAGAAATGGTGATACCCGGTCCAAACTCTGTGAAATACAAGTGATTAAATAAGGACATGCAGAGACAGTACCACTCATAGTGGTGTGATTACTCGGAAACACTTCAACCATTGGCTCCATGCAGACCCTCGAGTTCGAGAAAACGCTGAGGAGAGCAAAATAGTGCATTGCTTATTTTTGTAAACCATGGAACAATTTTTTTAACAAAAGGAAAATAAAATAAGAAAGCCCACAATTCGAAACAGAAACATAACCTGAATTTTGTTATCGAAACCTGAGTTTGGAGCGAGAATTTGATTCACATAGGCTTCAGTCCGAGAAGGCTCTCTTTCTTCTTCGCAACACAATCGGAGGGAGAGTGAGAAACAGAGACGGAGAGAGAGGGAGGGTAAACGGTAAACGGTAAACGGCCACGGATGGAAATCCTATAACTACTCACTTTTTTGTTGGTGTCCTGGCGAGGTTTCAACTTTCAGGAAGAGCGTTTTCTTCTTCTTCTTTTCTCTCGACTCTCGAGCAGGGAGAGAACGCAAACTCACTGTAGAAGGTAACGAAGAGACGAGAGAGGGATAAAATTGTGTGTATCTCACTCGGACCTTTTAGGATTTTACAGTCAGCCAGTGACGGAATTTGATTGGTTGTTTGGGGTTTTCGGCTGAGCAAATGGAGATTGACCAAGTGGCGAAGGAAAAGTCGTTGCCGCCATCGAATGGCGAGTACTGCTAATTCGGGCCCACGACTCTTCCGTTTTGTTTGGCTGTTCGGAGCAGTGCACTCCGGTCCCCGGACCAAGCTACCCTTCTGACTGACTTCTCTAGCTCTTATTTCGTTTGGATTCAAGAACTATTTTATTTTATCTTATTTTATTATTATAATTTTTTTTAATTTTTACACAAAATATAATAAATAATTTAATTTTTTTAAATATTAATTCAACTAAATCCTAAAATAATAATATTAAAAAATAATATTTTAACAATATTTCTTTCAACTTTTATCTTTTATCTAAAATCATCTCATTTCTGAATCTAAACCGATCTAATTTTTAAGTTAATCTACATATAGTTTTTAAATAGGAACTGTTTATGTAAGCCCATATAATTATGTTTTAAAAAAATTTAAAATTACAATAATATCATTTTTAAAATGATGGTTTTTTCTCTTTATAATTCATTAATATGCAATTTTTCACTCAAAACAGTAAATAAAATTTTTCATATTTTTTCACCTTTGGGTATTTATTTATTCTCTCATTTTTTTTCCACCTTCCAGGTATTATTTTCCTTGCAATTTACACATACCACAATAATCTATGTTCCTTCTTTTTACTTCATCCAGAAATAAATAAATTTATATTTATATAGACTCTTCGTTTCTTCGAATCAATTGCTCGTCTTAGAGCCCAAAATATATATTGAGCCACACCACTACAATAAAAGACTAACGAATCAATCCGATAACAAGTGTTCAACGAATCAAGCCATACGAGAATCTCTAAAACATAAGTCTAAGAACTTGTTTGAACTCTCACCTACTTTTATTATTATAATTTTTTAAATTTTTATATAAAATATATAATAAATAATTTATTTTTTTAATTTTAATATAATAATAATATTAAAAAATAATATCTTATTTAATTCATTTAAAATCATCTTATCTTGATATCAAAAAAAAAAAAAATATCTAAATTTATCAAATTGACCGAAGATAACGGAATAAACGTATGGACAGCATGCGAACTGCCAAAGGACAATGTTAGGGACGCCCAGCCTGGCGCCCCTAGTGTATTTTTAATTTTTTTTAAATATATGTAAATATTTAAAAAACCATATACATTAATAAAAAGAATTAAAATTAAAAATACAAATGGTCAAACTGAGAAAGTTAAGCCTTGTTTGTTTTCAAGATCAAAATTTAAAATTTTAAAAATTTTAAAAACTTTTCATTTTATCATTACAACTTTTTCAAATTTTTATATAAAATAAAATAAACAATTCAATTTTTTCAAATATCAAAATAAATATAATATTAAAAGAAATATTCTAATAATATTTCATTTAATTTTTTAACTTTAATCTTATTTCATATGGTATCTAAAAACGAAAGCCTTACTTAGCATTTTCTATACCAAAATATGGGACGACTCCCAAACGAGCCAACTCCTTTGTGGACACACAAGTATTAGCTCTTGCTAGAGATCCACTAATTGAATGGTTAGACGTGGCAAGACAATACATTGTTGCCATTATTCGTGAACTTTCTTGATAAGTAATATTATTTCACGCTAAAATTAATTAAGATTTAAATTTTTAAATCAGTATGGAAAGCACGTTTGATAAAATATTTACATAAAATATTTTAATTTAAAAGATAAATTTTAAATTTTAAATCATATAAATTAAATATTATTATTTAAGTTATGTGAATAATATATTCTATATGGCTCATACATATAGATATCTCATATATGGCTCATTCACTGTTTTAGGTACTTTAAATTCCAATATATCATGTTTTAGATTTAGCTGTGGCATATAATAAAAACTATGCAATTGATATTTTATCTCTCTCACTTTTTTTTATATATATTTTGGTTGAATATGCAACAAAAGATATTTTCAATTCTTTGTGCATTAAACTAACTAATTATGGAAGAGAATAAAATATTCTTTAATGTAGAAGATAGTTTAGGATGGCACTTATTGATGAACAATCATGTTCTAATATGGAATAGGAAATCTTAGTCAACGTGTGGGTTATATGGTAGGTGCGAATGCGCTTCCATATTGTCAAATATGATACGGAAAATGCTTAGCCCACCTTGACGTGTTTTCGAGATATTTGACCAATTCAATTTTTTTATTTTTTTAATTTAGTTATTAAATAAGTATTTTTTAATAGTGTTGTCAATTTTGTTTTAATATTCAAGGATAAAAAAAATATATGAAAAGAATTAGAGCATTGCTATGCATCAGTCTACACACCACCCATTAAACTATTTTTTAATTTTTTTTCAATTTTTTTTATTCTAGTCTTCTTGAAATATTTATATTTTTTTATTCATCATCTATATAATATATATTTAGTAAGAGAAATAAATAAATAAAATTATAATGTGTAATGTATAGACTGATATAAAAATTAATTTAAAAAATTAAGGCCAAATAACTTTATCAGGAGAATGTCTCGGGTTACATCGGTGGATGTAGCACGAGTGCACGACCCACATGTGAAAGCCTGGCATTGGAATAAAAAACGTAAATGAAGGTGTGTGCGCAAAAGAACGCGTCTGATAAAGCGACCGAGAGGATCTGGGGATTCCTACCGAGAAGTGCATTGTGTTTTTTTATTTTGTATTTTTTTTCAAGAATTTTTAAATATCTTAAAACGTTTTTAAAAAAAATCATAAACTCATTTAAAAATATTTTCTTAATAATTAAGTAAAAAATAGAAAAAAAATTTAGTAACTTTTGTCGAGATACATCCTGCAGCATTTTCTAAAAAGAAAATAGTTTCGTCAATTGTTATAAAAAAAGTTACAATTTACATAAGAAAATGATCCTTTCACAATTAGTTTTTATTACTTGATGTTATCGCTGAAATTTTTTAATAATATTCTGAAATTTTTTATTTTTTTAAAACAATTTAAAAGTGTTAAAAAATATATATTAAAAAAATAACAAAAAAAGAAGAAGACTAATTATACCTAATGGTAAAGAGCTGTAAGCGGTGTACACCGTCTATTTACATAATATCATCATATATGTTGGGAGTTCAAACTTAAGAGTTCGAACGTGAGACTTCAAAGTGATTGAAAATGTTGAACATACTTTAATAATTGAAAAAAATTATTTGTACAAAGAGTAGATAATTGGCATTTTCTCTCTTATAGAAGAAAATAATAGATAATTAAATTGTCTATTATAAGTCCGTTTGGATATAGAAGTGAGATGAAACCATCTTACATCATCTTAATTTTAATTAATAATTTTATTATTATTTATAAATTATTTTAATTTATCTTAACCCGTCTTACTATTTTTTTATATTTTAAAAGAAGAGAGAACATGTGATAAATGTTTCGCCTGTAACAATGGATAATTTATTGATAAGATATTGCTTTAAAAATGCATGGATTTATCTCATCGGTCATTTCAACCATAACAAAGTAAAAAGTAACACACCCATCATCAAGTCCCAATTTTCTCAACTTTGAAAAGTAAATTTAAACTTTCATCTAATTAATTTATTTGGCGAGAATAATAATAATAATAATAAACAATCTTAAAAAACACGGAGGCTGCCTCCAAAGTCCAAAAGCCACCTTTGGAATAAAACGATTTTCAACCCGAGAGAGAGAGAGGAGGTAGTACAGACTAGAGAGTGGAGACTCGGGAAATAAAAAAAGCCAGCTCCCAAACACCTCCTCAGCTCAGACCATCGACTGTGAAATCCACGCCTCCGTTTTGAGAGAGAGAGAGAGAGAGATTGAAACCGAGAGAAAGAGCGAGACGCAGGGAGAGAGTCTTGTTACTTGTATAACTTTTTGCTCGCTCCTACTATTTATCTTTTTTCCTTTTTTATTTGGCGCCTCGGCTTTGCTGCTGCCCCTTTTCCACGAAGGCTACGGTGATGACCTCTTAGATTCTGCCGACCATCACCATCTTTCTCTCACGTCCCGTGTTCGGTTCCCCACAACCCTTCTTTCTCTTCTTCTCTTTCTTATGCTACATAATATCAACGTTTCGTATTCCAATTTCGCAGTCACTATTCCTCGTCTCTGTCTTCTCCTCCTACCATGGCTTCCCAGCAGCAGTTATCTGCCATTAAGGTACACCAGAAAATAACCCCCCCGGGGGGGCAAAACCCTATGTGGTTTGATTTTAAATTTCTCTCCGAACTCTGATTGAAGTAAGTTTTGTGGGTTTTTTTTTTTGGGGGGGGCTTTGTAGGGCGCGAAAGCGCTTATGGTCGGGGCAGGTGGTATCGGTTGCGAGCTGCTCAAGACTCTTGCTCTCTCTGGCTTCCAAGATATTCATATTGTGAGTATATTTGACTTTTGCTATTGTTATCTTCTTATTCCTTACATTTTTATGGATTCTTATGGATGGGTTTCTTTGTACTTAGCTTTCTGTTGCTTTTACTAGGGTTTTGTTATTGGAGGGGGTTCTAGGGTTTATACGGATTAATTCGTGTGTTCCACGTCTCATTTTCCAGTTGATTGAAGTTGATGTGTTCTTCTTCGGAGGGTTTAGTGGTTGCTTAGGGTTCCTCCGATGGTGGTTATGGGAAATTGTAACTTGAGGTTTGGGAAATTTGATTTTCTACTTTGTACTTATTTTCCTCTTGAAATCAAGGGCAAGGAGGGAAGAAAAATTCTCATGGTGTCTTTAATCTTTTCCCCATACATGCTATGCCGTATATGATCATGAATTTTGTAAGCTTGAATTTCCCACTTGGTTCAGTACATGTAAATTTTATTTTATTATTAGTTCGTTTGTGGTAGTTATAGAAAAATGAGCCTAAGTCTCGTGGTTATGAACTTCATTAGCAGTTGAGCCGACTCATTTATGTTGATGTTCATATATGGTATTCAACTAGTTAGTTTGAGCCCCGACTCCTCAGTTCAGCACAGGATTGTCAAGCTTGACATGGTGGGAACTCCTTCATCACTTACTGTTATTCTGTCTTCTTTGCCTCCTTCATCATTTTTCTTGTGCATTTGTTAATGCTAATTTGCAGATTGATATGGACACCATTGAAGTGAGCAACCTCAACAGACAATTTCTATTCCGGCAATCACATGTCGGGCAATCCAAGGCCAAAGTAAGTACATCGTCAAAATCCTGCAGTAAATTTTCCCGTGCTGGCCCTTCCTTTGTACGATCTTCTTATAGAATATTCCACCAGGTTGCTCGGGAAGCTGTCTTAAAATTTAGGCCTCACATAAAAATTACACCATACCATGCAAATGTCAAGGATCCTGATTTTAATGTGGACTTCTTCAAGCAATTTAATGTTGTTCTGAATGGACTTGACAACTTAGATGCAAGGCGACATGTGAATCGCCTATGCTTGGCAGCTGAAGTCCCTTTGGTTGAAAGTGGAACAACTGGCTTCCTTGGACAGGTGATCTACTATCTTATAGATGTCTGAAATATGCTCTACTAAAACAGCTCTATGATATGGAATTTATTCAATTATGCTTTTTTGTCTGATATCTTTCCTTCTTTTATCATTGTATTGGCCCAATGTTTATACATGCACACACAAATTTCAAAATTAGCTCACACCATCCATGCAAATCACAACTCTAATTTGTGTTGCCAGAGATGTTTCAATCAAGGAAAATTACATTCTGGCCACATTTATCTCATCTGTAGTGTTCACATGGATGTTTTGCTTATAACAATTGTATGGTAATTATTCCATGCAGTCAACTTGTAGCATACTAGATTGCTGTTTCTTCATCGACTATGGTTAATTTTCCTTCTTTTTACTACTTTGTGGAAGCAGGTAACTGTACATGTGAAGGGAAGAACAGAGTGCTATGAGTGTCAGCCAAAACCTGCCCCAAAAACTTATCCTGTCTGTACCATTACCAGTACTCCATCAAAGGTATTTCACATGTTTATTGGTTGTCATTGTTTGGTTTTCCAGCAACTGTTTCAGTATGTTTGTATTAGAAAATAGGAGCCTTTCGTTGGCAGTAGTTAGCTGTGAACTAGAACTAATACTTTTTTGCTAGACAGTGCAATAATGCATAGTTGAGTTCTTATAGAAGTAGTACTTACTGCTGATATATTTTTTGATCTGTGAATTTTTAAGTGAGAATTCCTATAATAATGAGCATATGACATAGGGGGTTGGAGGCAAAGTTGCATTTGAGAGGCATCCAAGAACAATGTTCAATACTGTGATATCCATTAAAAATGAAACTTCCCTTTACAAGAGACATGAAAGCTTTAACTGGAAACTTCTAATTTATTTTGACCACAGTTTCTTTGGACATTAAATAGATTGTTGTCTACAAATGCAGTTTCCATTCTAATTGAACAATTAACTCAAAAAATGCATAATCTTGTACCATTTCTACAAGCTTAAGAGTAATTAAATATTTTATTTGGTAAATGATAATTTTTCAGAAGGATTAAATGACTCATCATCATGATGATTCTCCAGATAAGTCCAGGGCTGTGACATCTTTCTTTAATTTTTGCAGTTTGTTCACTGTATTGTTTGGGCAAAGGACCTTCTTTTTGCAAAGTTATTTGGAGACAAGAATCAGGATAATGATTTAAATGTGCATTCTACTGATGCTGGTAGCTCATCAGAACAGGCAGAAGATGCATTTGAACGTAGGAAAGAGGAAGACATTGAACAATATGGAAGGAGAATATATGACCATGTGTTTGGTTATAACATTGAAGTAGCTTTATCCAATGAAGAGACATGGAAAAACCGTACTAGGCCAAGACCTGTATATAGTAGGGATGTTATGCTCAATGGACTGGCTCAACAGAATGGAAATATTTTTGATAAAAACTGTGCAACGGATGACCCGTCATCAGTATCTGCTATGACATCTCTGGGAATGAAGAACCCACAAGATATATGGAGCCTCGTGGAAAATTCTAAAATCTTTTTGGAGGCTTTCAAACTATTTTTTGTGAAGAGGGAGAAGGTTTGGCTTGAATGATTGGCTGTATTTGGATGAAGCTCTTAATCGTTTTTTATCTTTCCCATGCCAACTACATTCTTTGTATTTTTATCTCTTATTCTTCTCTGTGGGCAAGCAGGAGATTGGGAACCTGACTTTTGACAAAGATGATCAGTTAGCTGTGGAAATTGTTACTGCTGCTGCAAATATAAGGGCTTCTTCTTTTGGAATCCCTTTGCATAGCCTTTTTGAAGCTAAAGGTATTGCTGGTAATATTGTCCATGCTGTTGCAACAACAAATGCTATTATTGCTGGGTTGATTGTAATAGAGGCAATCAAGGTGCTGCAAAATGATACAAACAACTATAGGTGTGCACAGTTTTTGTTATTTTCTATTTGTTTGTTGTTCTATTGAAATATGTTTTTTCCTTTAGATTTTTGTATGAATGTATTCTCCCTATTGCTGTGATGGTGAAAGCAATGGTCTTACAGTTTTTGTTTTGTGTGGATTCATGTTCATTGAGTTGCAGTTATTTGCATAGGGTGGCTGCGTTGCCTTATTTGTTAATGAGCCTTTAGGATCTGAATTCATGGTCACACACCCACACGCATATGTTTCATTAAAGAAAATGTTACTTTTGCTGACCCCCAGCTGGTAAAAAACGAAAAAGAAGATGCTGTATGCATAATGATGCAAGTAAATTCATGGTCGTCCATACAAGTAATTTGTCTTTGGTTGGCTTGATTTTAGGAGTAAGGGGAAGGTTCTACTTGCAAAGCCCATTGACATATTTTGTTTCATTCAAGTGAGTAAAATAGTTTCAACCCCAGGATAATGTAAATACTACTGTTAATAATTTTTAGATTAAGAACTTATGAAGGACACCGATCAATATGGAAATTTTGATTGCCTGTTTACAATGTTAAATGCTGATGAGGTACTGTTTCTGGAGATTAATTTATAGTATGAGCTGAGTAGCAGTTTTCCCCTCAATTTATTCTTGTGGCTGCTTGCCTCTGATCTGATTGGGATATATAGGATGACATATTGTCTAGAGCATCCAACAAGGAAGATGCTGCTGATGCCAGTGGAACCATTTGAACCTAACAAATCTTGCTATGTTTGTTCAGAGGTATGTTAGATCTCTATTCCTCTCCCCCTCCACTCCCACATTTAACTTTGTTATTTATTTTTAATTGCCATGTTATTCTCAATTGCGATGTGCTCATATTTGATATGACTTGAAAATAGACACCACTAACGCTCGAGATCAATACTCACCGGGCAAAGTTGCGAGACTTTGCTGAAAAGATTGTTAAGGCCAAGCTTGGGATGTACTTTCCACTTATTATGCATGGGTCGGCACTTCTTTATGAAGTTGGTGACGATCTTGATGAAGACATGGTAGCAAATTATGCAGCCAATCTCGAGAAGGTATATTTCTTTCTTTCTGATTAATATTCACTGGTCGTTTGTTCTCAACGTATCTTTGTTCTCTCCCTCTCTCTAATTTAAATTCAGGTACTGGGATATGCCTACTCTATATCACCAATAAAACTCTTGTTTACTGATTAAAAAAAAAAAAAAATCACATTCAGGTACTGTGTGAGCTCCCTTCTCCAATTACTAGTGGGACTACCATCACAGTCGAGGATCTAAAACAGGAACTTACTTGCAATATCAATATCAAGCACAGGTTTTTCTTTACCTCATGTATATGTTTGAGTATAAGCTTCCTATCTAATGTGTGAAGTCCTTGTTCGGATTCACAATTTTCCACACTGTGTGGATGGCTTCAATTCACTTTTAAACTTTTGGCATTTGTTTTCAGATGTTATTTGTCAAATATTTATACTTTCTCAAGATATAGTTTACTTTTATGTGGGTTGTGTAATCAAACTTCAACTTGTAAATTACGATAAAAAGTTGGAGAAAAGTGGTGCTTTTATACGTGATCTACTTACTAAATTCTTTCTGTATACATATTTACTTATAAAAAAAATTCTGTATACATGTATATTCTGGCAGAGAGGAATTTGATGAAGAAAAGGAACCTGATGGAATGCTCCTCTCTGGATGGACTCAATCTTCTTCGGTGGAGAAGGATGATAACAAGTCTATTGGCAACGGTGGGAGCACATCAAATGCATCACAAACTGTGCCAGTTGATTCTGAAAAGAATGATGAGATGTTAAGTGTTTCTACCGGGAAGAAAAGGAAACTGTCCGAGGTTCCTGATGCTGCTGCTCAAGATTTTTCCAGTGTTACTGATAGTGATGGAAGTACAAATTATAAGAAATTAGAATTGGTCGATGACGATGATGACCTTCTCATGCTTGACGCTGATCCAGGCATTAACAAGAAGAAAAGGTTGCAATAGTCCTTGCTTGTGCTTAATTCTCAGGGGTGCATCTTACATCCTAATTTTGTACGATTAGGGAGATATGGTGATTCTTTTGGTGCTCATAATGGTTGTTTTAGGTCTCAATATTTAGTCTTTTGCTCGAGTTAGACACAATTAGTTGGTCTCTCCATTCCCTTGTATGGTTTACATGGTAGCAGCGACGTGTATTTTCCTAGCTAAATTAACTTAAGGTTAGTTGGACTGTAGCATTGATGGAGATTGACCCAAACGAACTCGGTGATTGACTTAATGACCATAATGTTACAACTTTCTCAGGTGCTATTTGAGACTTTCTATTTTCGGACAGCAATCTTTGAATGCATGTCATATTTCTTTTTAAATCATAAGTTGCAAGGTAGAAACCTTTTGTGGCATCAAAGGTAGCATTCAATTCGTCCAGCTCGTAGAGAAGATGCTCATCCATGATATGAAAATGCAAACTTCGGAATTGCTTCTGGCTTCATTTGAAAAGGCATAGTTCATTGCATTAAAGAGGGCTTGAAATACAACTACAGAAAATGAAACCTTTTACATGTATTGTTGAAATTTTAACGCATATAGACAATGTGGAGAAAAAACTTTCAATTAACGCATGGAGTGGCACATTGAGTGCTACTGGAAACTCTTCTACATGGCGAAAGATTGATGTCCTTCCTCTCCGAATATTTCTTCCTCTTCTTAGCTTCTGTATGTTCTGGTTTCTTCAAATCCTCAAGGCAACGAACATCAGCCATGCATGTAAATGTTCTCGATTTTCCCGAGTAATACCTTGACAGTCCTCTCCTGCTGAAAAACGAAAACATCTATTACTTTGAGCCATATGAACCAAATCAGCTTCAGTTGGAAAAGAAAACAACAACAAAGCTTGCTTACCTCTGTGGAAGATTTGTCTTAAGTGCATCCATGTCAAAGGTCCTCATGCTGACAATATCGTTCTCCATGTTGGCTTTAAACAGAGAACAATAGAGAGATGAGGAAGAAGGTGTTGATTGTGAATGCTTTATATACACAATATTCACACGAGAGAAAGTTGGTGGATGTATCGTTTGAGACATGTATTATTGGGGATAAGAGTAAGACCTCACACGTAATGGGTAGGAATTTTCATTTGGGGTACAGATAAACATGGGCTTGTTTGGAGCCTCTAAAAACTGCTCCCACAGCTTTTGGTTTTTGGTTCACAGACAGAGAGACGTGACCGCATCCTTATCTACACTCCCTCTGGTTCGTTCAACAGACATACCTTTTTTCTGAGGCATCTCTGCTTTATGCCCCTAATCGCCCTACATCCCAAGTAATGTCTCGCAACCTTTCACATTCAATCGTGGTGGAGAATTAAAGATAATTTAGACCGTCTACTTTGGGTAAATAAAGTGCAATCACTTGCGTGCACCCACTTGGATAGACATGCCGCACACAAATCTAGCGCACATGCTGACCATCGCATTCCTTTATTCCAATCCCTATGGTCTATCCTATGTTTAAATGCTCCAATTTGGGTGAGAAATTTTGCCTTTTACCAGCCTGATTTTATCCTTTTGATGGGCCAGACCAAACCCATGTGTTAATTCGGCCCAAATTTGGTTATTTTGCTGTCGTTTCGTTTGGACAACCTGCACTTGTTTGATCACTGATCGTGCTGAGAATACTTATTTTTTGGTCATTAAAGTCATTATAATCAAATAAACACTACATGGGTTTTTTGGTTTTAATAAATTTTCTACTTGTTCCATGTAGAAGTCCAGAGGTTTGGAGTTTAGACCATCTAACTGCTTGTAGGAGGAAACTTTTCACTTGAATATGACAGTATTTCCACACACACACAAAAATTTATTTGCAAGCTGTGATTTCCAGTCACTATTTCTGTTTTCACAACTATATATGAACGCTATAGGTTGAGCAGAATGCAAGTGTTTATATATATATTAAGGCGGTTCGGTCATAGGCAGATGCAAATTTCAGGGGTGGGAGGATGAGTGGAGCGGTCTTTAGATACTCGTATATAATTTGAGTCTTTTTTTTTTTTTTCCCGCCTTCTAAACAGGGTAAAGAAGTGATGATTGTTGTAGGATTAAGTGCTAAATAAGACCGATTCGCACGCAGATAAAATCATTATCCTTAACTTGCTGAAAAAATAACTCAAAGTTGCATACTCTACCCTGAATACAAGTACAAGACATGATGCTCTAATATAATAGTAATATTGTATAGTATTACTAGTAGTGCAGGGCATACATCCTTTCATATACCAGTACATTAATCATACGATACAGACAATACAGAATATGGCCATGACCATGGGAACCTAACAATCCAGTCCAGAGAGGAGAGCTAGTGCAGATGAACAATCATTTTGATAAGAGCATTGCACACCATTATATGAGAAAAGGAAGCGCACAAAGCTTGGAATTTTGCTAATATGTCCCACTCATTATAAAGCAGTAAAACCATCACCATCACCACCACCATTACCAATGATATATTGAACTTCCAGCAGATGCTTAAACTCGTACTGATATAGACCCCCATTCCATGTGTCAATTACCTGCCATTGAGATTAGCAAACTGGGCAAACATTGCTGTTCCTGAATGCTCATCAATGGCCTGAACTTGAGCTGGAGTAGTGTTATTCTGTTCTGGATTAGAGACCGGACGGCTGTCAGAAGTGGGAGTAGGTGGGGTATCCACAACAGCAGGAGAGGCTGGAACAGTGGCAGAGGATTTGGTTTCATCCTCTTCCTTTCCTTGTGAGAAAGCCTCTTGAAGCTGAAGAGCATACTCCAAATTCCAAAGCACATCTCCCATTGTTGGCCGGTCCACCCCATGTTCGGCCAAGCACTTCTCGGAAGCCTCAGCAAACTTTTTCATTGATTCAGGATTTATGGAGCCAACAAGTAGAGGGTCAATGATTTTATCAAGCAAGCCCTTCCTCTTCCATTGCATTGCCCAATCAGCCAAGTTAACTTGTTCCCGAGGGAGCGCCGGGTTAATGGCAGGCCTTGCACAGAGTGCCTCAAGCAGAACCACCCCAAACGAGTACACGTCCGACTTATCTGTCAATTGCTGCCTCCTGAAATACTCAGGGTCCAAGTACCCGAAGCTTCCCTTCACTGCAGTACTTACATGGCCTTGCCCCATGGGAGCATCCTTTGAGAGCCCGAAATCAGCAACCTTGGCAGTGAAGTTTTCGTCAAGCAAAATGTTGGTGGTCTTAACGTCACGATGGATGATACCCTGTGCAGTGCCAGTGTGAAGGTAGTGAAGACCCCGAGCCGCGCCTATGCAGATTTCCAGCCTCTGCTTCCATGACAATGGGGGCAAGTCCTTGCCATACAAATGATCCCTGAAAGGACCATTGGACATGTACTCATAAACTAATATCATCTCCGAGTTTTCGTCGCAATATCCAATCAGGGACACCAAATGCCTGTGCCGTAGCTTCGACAACATCTGAATCTCGGTCTGGAACTCTGTAATGCCTTGTTCAGATTGCGGGTTCCCTCGCTTGACTGCGACTTGAGTCCCATCATCGATCTCCCCGAGATACACATTTCCAAAGCCACCAACGCCAATCACTGCATTGGAATCGAAATTCTTGGTTGCCTCCTGCAACTCCGCGAATGAGAAGTACCTGCCCAATCCCAAAGTTGAGGAGTAAAAGTTGCTCTTCTGAGATCCCAAAGAGTTCTTGCTTGTCATGAAGCTCGTGTCACCGGCATGAAGAGGAAGCAACCACGAAGAGAAGCTGTTCCTCTTCTGCCAGTCTTGAGGCCGCTTGTGCCACTTGATCACCATTGCACCAAGACCAATAAAGGCTCCAAACATCATCGCAAACCCTACTGCAGCCACGGTATGGCGGGTGCTCCCGTTAGCTATCCTGTCTCCATTGACCCCGAATTCTCCGTCAAGACTATTCACCGAATTGCTTAGTTTCAAGACCTCTAGACCGTTCAAGATGGCGTTCAAATCACCGGAACCCAATTTAGATGGACCAATCTGGACACTTAGTCCATTAGACATCAAGGAAGCGTTAACCACAATATCCTTGTAGTAAGCCATCGCCAAACCATTCAGGGTGTGAGACAAATCCAAATCAGATATCGCCATTTTCCCATTAATGTATACGTTGAAGTAGAGGTTATTGAGTGCTTTGCTCACAATGTCACAGAAATGAAGCCTGATGAGGTATCCAAAAGCCGAGTCTGCCTCAAAGTTCCATGTCACATTGAAATTAGGCTGGCTTACCTGCGCATCGGCCATTTCAACAGCGGAAGCATACACCGCTTGTGGGGCGATCTGGGGCGTTATCCCCTCGGGGTACTTGACTATCGTGGTCGCAACGGAGACGCTCTTCGCCAAGTTTGTGGACTTGAGGTACGACTTGTCGGGCAGCCATGTCCTTCCGAGCGTGTCGTTTCCGGAGGTGATGAGGGGTCCTCCCATATTAAGCCGAAACGCGGTTTGGTAAGCGTATGTAGAAAGCCCCGAAAAATCTCCTACAGGTGAAAGCTCGTTGGCAACGTCGGTGATCAAGTCGTCGGGAGCCGAAACCACCTCAATGGCATTTATGAAAACAGCGGAATTCTTCATGGGCACGAACTTGATTGAGAATAGTGGTTCGGTCACGTTAACAAGATACTCCTTGAGGACGTATTTTGAGCTGTTGTTCATGTTGAAGCTATGTAGAAGCACATACTTATCGGTGTTGACAGAGAAAGTGGCCTTCATGAGGTCGAATTGGTCATTGTTAAGGGGGTAGAAATGGAGGCGAACCCAATGCCAGCCGGGCCGGGTCAAGGGGAAGGAGTACGTGGCTTCCTGGACAAAGATCCTCGCAGACAAGTAAATAGGCGAAGGAACATCGGCTTTTTCGACTGAAACCTTGATGTCATCCTTGGCTAGTAAGAATTGCTTGGATTGCCCTTCTGTTTTGAAAACTCTTCCGTCAGGAAGAGTGGCTAATTTATCGGCGCCAGAGTCAATGAGGAAGTTGTCCTGGGGAACGAAGGGAGCGAAGGCCGAAAAGGCTGTGGTGGAGGAGGAAAAGAAGGCGTAGATAAGGACCAGGAGGACAGCCATCGATGATGAAGAAGGTGATGGCAAGGAAGATAGAAAGAGATTGGCTAAGGGAAACTTTCGAGGTTTCTTTCCTATCTCCATCCCTCCTGGGCGAGGAGGTGGGTAGAATGGAGGAGAGAGACTAACAAATGGTCTCGGAAAAAATGAGTCTTTCTTGTTTGTCTATAATGGGTAATTCTTTATCGGTCTGTTGCTGTTTTCCTGGGAATAGCTGGAGAGAAGGCATTGACAGCCTAATGGAGTTTGCATTTCCCAATAATAAGGCAATGTTTGTGGAGATAGATTTTTTCTGTGGACATTTTCTGTTGGGTTTGGCTCCTTTTCTTGGCGGTACCAACAAATTAACGGTCATAAACGATTCTAAAGATTTGAAATGGTCAAACACCATTCCTGTACGTCCCCCCCCCCCCCCTCTTCTTTTCTCTCTCTTTCTCTCTCTCTCTCTCTCTCTCTCTCTGTGTTTGAAGGACTGATAGCTAAGAACTCAAACGTGTTCTATACAGGACAAAGAAATGAGGGAATCAAATGAGATTGCGTTAGAAATTTACGAGGATGGAAGAAAGAAACTCTTGTTGAGGGTCATAAAACAGCTCTGCTGCCACAATCCGACCCAGCTGGGTTCCATACAATGTTGAATCCTCCAACTTTGTCCATCCTCGAAGCCACGGCTGTCTACAACATGATCGTGGTTTGCCGCTATATGATCTGCAACTTTTTCACAGTACTCTTTTCCTGTCTTGGCTCTGTATTCTTCCCTGTATTTATACTTTGAACGTGCATTATTGAGTTAAAAACAAGATGAAGAGCATTAACTTGCATCATTAAGAGAAGTGTTAGATCTACGATTAATCTTATCAAAGTCAATTTATAAATTAAGATAGTTTAATATGGTATGATGATCTAATATACGTTAGATTTATTTTACAGTAAAATATAATTTATAATATGATGTATCGCGTCATATTTTTTTGAGATTCATTTATAAATGAAGTATTTCTTTTTTCTTTATAGTTTTGTTTAAAGTTTTTTTGGCTTGCAATTTTCTATCATCACTTCTTTATTCTATCTCGTTTGTTTTTATAACTCCTGTCTACTTATCTCTTCTCATCTTATCTAGTTCATAAAACTTTTTTAAATTTCTACACAAAATAAAATAAACAATTCAATTTTTTCAAATTCAAAAACAAAAATAATATTAACAAAATATATTCTAACAATATTTTATTTAATTTTTAACTTTAATCTCAACTCATATCATCTATAAAAACAAATGAGGCTTAAAGAAATTTGGAATTAATTCTATTAGATTAAAAGAAAAAAAAAAACTCACTCTAATATACACGTAATTATGTCGTTTAGGTTTTAGTCATTCTTTGAAATCACTTTATGACTTTTCATCAATTTTCCACTCAAGTATTGGTAAAATGATGAAAAAAAATAATCAATCATCATAAAAAAAAAAAAAAAAAAAAAAAAAAAAAAAAAAAAAAAAATA
>QEOT01007663.1:39960-112274 GCA_003123785.1 Pterocarya stenoptera
AAAAAAAAAAAAAAAAAAAAAAAAAAAAAAAAAAAAAAACTAATAAAATTATCAAAAACCGGCAATGGGATGGTCGAAGAACTACTCTTTCATCCGTCTACGTGGCCTCCTCAATCTTCTAATACAGACAGAGCACTTAATGTTAAGTTCAAGGGAAATGATATTTATAGTCAGTGAATATGTAAATATAGTGTAATCTTTTTATAAAATATGAGTAAATACGTGATATGCATAAAATAAAATAAAATTTTTAATAGTAAATCTTTCTCTTTTTTAAAACGATTGACCGGCTTACATACTTCACAACTGTATGTAACACTATTCTAAATATAAAATGTACAAGGCTCGACATTTAATAAAAAAGGAAGTATTAATTAAAAATTAAAAAGGGATTCTCCCTTCTCCTGTTTAAATAGAGAAATTCTTACTTCTCTTTAGAAAATTCAATTCCTTCGAGTGCTTTCGCTAGAGAGGACACCCTCCTCTTTTCTCCCTTTTTGATGCCTTACTGTGTATACACTTTCATGGTAGTATTTTTTTTCCCTCCATCGGTTTAGTTTTGGTCAGATCCATTGCACTCCAGCCGCCATTAGTCGACATGCACCCCACCATACCATTCTACAGTCGCAGATCTGTTGAGATGGAGCGGAATCGTGCCAAAAAGCCCCACGCATGGCCCTCATGAGTGGCTTGTTTTTGCTTGTGGTCTTCATGCGCCGTATTAGCAGATTCTCCACGTCGAGATCTTTCAGATCTGTCTGGCCTCGTCTTCCTATCACTAGTGCGTGGTTGCCACGCGCCACCACAGATGTGTAGGAAGACAAATGATTGTTCACATATCAATCCATCTGATGTCGTGCTTTCGATAATGTTATCGCTTTCCCTAACTGATAATTTTGAAAAATGGACTACAGATCTCTCAAAAAAAAAATCTCAAGACAAAAAAACTGCTGTGCACCAACAATTTCCACCGTTTCAGGCGGTGGTTCCATAGTTCGCATGACTTTACGAACTGCTAACTATCGTTTTTTAAGACACTATCTTCTTTGTAGGGCATGGGTGGAGACCAAAAAATGAGTCCCAAAACCCGTTTTATTTTTCTTTTTTCCACCATTTTTATATTGTGGTTATTGTACTTGAGCATTTGTTGGAAAATTCCACCTCTTCCTTATGTATGATCATTTCCATTTCTAATAAAAATTTACTTGCTTAGAAAAAAATTATTAATTAAAAATTAGTTTTTTTATTCTTTTTATTTTTTATGAATCTATGATAGAAGTCGTTTTTAAAACAAAATTTATATATTTATAATTTATACGAATCTTTATTCTAATAAATAATGACAGAAAATTATAGATCCAAATATTTTTCGATGGTAAAATGGTACAAAGCTTATGATTATCCCCTTTTTTTATTGGAAAATGCCAATAGAGCCCTTCAAATTTATCTCTCAATCTTACTGTTGATGTATTTTAATATTTTTAATTTTTAATTTAATGATTAAATAAATAATTATTAATAAATTATATATATTTTTTATTTTATTCTTAATAATTAAAAATGTTAAAAATATACTTAAAAGAAATTAAAAAAAAAAAAAAAAAAAAATTATAACTAGCGGTAAGCCAGCGGTAAACTCTGGCCGGCCCGCTAGCAACATCCTTTTTTATTTGCGATTTCCTCCTTTTCTTTATCGGCAAGGCGAAACCCAATTCCTTAGTTTCATTCCTTCTGAGCTCCAACGAAAGCTGCGAATCGCTGACTTTCAGATTGCCAGTGAACAGCCAAGATGTCTAGCGAGTCAGAGGAAACCGTGCGACGTCGTACAGCGCTCACCGAGCACCGCAAAAAACTCCTCTCCCATAAGGAGCTCGAATCCAGAGTCCGCGTAGGTCCGCTTCACCAATCCCTTGCATCAAAACTAAAAAAATATATTTTATTTATTTATTTATTGCTTTTCTCTGTTTTCTTTTGAAAGAAAACTTTCCCAAATTCCGATCTATTTCTAGGGTTTCATTATGTTTCATTTACGGTTGATTTTAAATTTTAGTTTTTTAGTTCGATTTACTTTATTTGTTTGTTTGTTGCGTGAGTGTTTTATATTTTTTTGCATAAGATATTGTTTGTTAGATATGAAATTCGCTTTGGCCTTAGTGTGTAATGGAGGAGCGAAACAAATGTCGAGTTTTTCTTGGAGCCACGTTAGACATTCTGAATGGCTTTGCCACTTAGGCCGTGTGTTGCTTTAACTTAGTATTTGAGAGAGGGATAACTTTTTCCCCCTTTTTTTGAACTGTGGTGATTTACCTGGAATCAGTTTAGTAAGTTCTACAAGGGAAAGAGTTTTGAATGGGGAGCTTGTCGATGCGACTATTGTCAGCGCATACTTTATGTATTGTATATTTGCTAGTTTTATAGGCTATTAAGTGTGAAATTATTCGGTCGTCTATGCAAGGGATGGTGGTTTGTTTAACATTTTTTGCCACCTTGGTAAGTGCATGCTGGGGTTAATTTAGTCAAAAGATCTGAGCTTGGTGGAAAGAAACTGATATGAGGTGTTAGGCACCGCCTTAACCCAAAAGTTTGCAGCAAATTTGATATGCCTTGATGAATAGAAATTGCACTGCCTATAAAAATAAAAATGAAATCTTGGAGTGTGACACTCTTTTGAAGTCTTCTATAATTTTTTTTCCTGATATTCGAGATAGATCTGTACCAGATTTGATCGTCTTGTATCTATGTTTTACATTTTCTGAAGCATTGGCATTGTCCTATAATTTTGTTCTTACACTTGGTGTAAGTAACACTTTTTAGATTTGGCTTTATGCAGTGAGAGAGAACTTGAGGGCTGCAAAAAAGGAATTCGGTAAAACTGAAGATGATCTCAAGTCCCTTCAGAGTGTTGGCCAGATCATAGGCGAAGTTCTCAGGCCTCTTGACAATGAACGCTGTAATAGAAACTTTATTTCTCCTCATTTTCAATAGTTGATCTAAAGTTTTATGCTTTAGCATTTCCATTGTCACTATTGATGCTATCAATAAGCTGTTTGTGCAGTCAGTGTGAACTTTTGCAGTCTGTTTCACGCATTTCCTTGTTCTGCCGGTTGGTTTTTGACCTTTGTGGAACTAATGAAATATCATCTCTGCTGTTTCAGTGATAGTTAAAGCAAGCAGTGGACCAAGGTATGTTGTTGGCTGTCGTAGCAAGGTCGACAAGGAAAAACTAACTTCAGGAACTCGAGTGGTGCTTGATATGACTACTTTGACAATCATGCGGGCACTTCCTCGTGAAGTAAGTATCCAGATCGTGTTCAATTGGATATTTTAGTAATGGCTGTGCTGATCATTATTTAATTGACCTGATTTAGGTCACCAAACTTCAAATTGTTAAGATGTTTGTCTTTTCTTTTATGATATAATGTTGTTCTACAGGTTGATCCTGTTGTATATAATATGCTTCATGAAGACCCAGGCAATGTTAGCTACTCAGCAGTGGGAGGGCTGTCGGATCAAATTCGAGAACTTAGGGAATCCATAGAACTGCCTCTCATGAATCCTGAGCTATTTGTTAGGGTGGGAATCAAACCTCCCAAGGTAATTGCATTTAAACCAATCTTGTGTTAATTAGTGGTCTTGGTAACAAAGAATGTCAATGGAGAAGTAATGTCAAGTGTTTCAGGGTGTTCTTCTCTATGGACCTCCTGGTACGGGAAAGACATTATTAGCCAGAGCAATTGCAAGCAACATTGATGCTAATTTCTTGAAGGTTTGACTTTGCTTATGATGCATATCCTAGTTTGGATTTATTGATATGGTGTTACCATTTAATGTTACTTACCAAAATACAAAAAGAATTGTTTAATTTGTTCATTAAATTGAACAATTCAAAAACAAAAAAAAAATTTGTTCATTACATTGAATCTTGATGTTCACCTTTTGTTGTGGATATAGATAGTATCAAGTGCAATAATTGATAAATACATAGGCGAGAGTGCAAGATTGATACGGGAAATGTTTGGTTATGCACGTGATCACCAAGTAAGTGTTCATATTGCATGAAACAGTTGCCAGTTTTTGAAAATGTCACTTATAAGAAAAAAATGAACATCAAATATAATATTTTCTGAAAATGATCTAGTTCTTTTTAAATGTCAAATAGAGTTACTTCTTACTGTTGATTTCTGTGGTAAAGCCATGCATCATATTTATGGATGAGATAGATGCCATCGGAGGACGTCGTTTCAGTGAGGGAACAAGTGCTGATCGTGAAATTCAGAGGACACTCATGGAGTTGCTTAACCAGCTGGATGGTTTTGACCAGCTTGGGAAGGTGATTTCAGAACACCTTTTGATTCGGTTGAACTCTGCAATTGTCGATTTTTTTGTGCATAACCTATATACACGACACGACTTTACATTGCTACAATCCATAAGTTTTTGAATGCACTGCTATGTTTGTTATGGAAAGGTGACTGTGTGGTCTTGGTTGCCTAGGTTAAAATGATCATGGCCACAAACAGACCTGATGTGCTAGATCCTGCACTTCTTCGTCCTGGACGACTGGACCGGAAAATTGAAATTCCATTGCCTAACGAACAGTCCAGAATGGAAATCCTCAAAATCCATGCTGCTGGAATTGCCAAACATGGCGACATTGACTATGAAGCAGTTGTAAAACTTGCTGAGGTAAGCTAGTGATATTGTTTAGTACAGTTTTATTCTGATCCTTTGCCCCCTAATGTTTGATTTCCTGCTTTTGCCTCAGGGTTTCAATGGTGCCGATCTTCGTAATGTTTGCACTGAGGCTGGGATGTCTGCTATCCGGGCAGAACGCGATTATGTCATCCATGAAGATTTCATGAAGGTACGGTGTTTCTTTTATAAAATCTTATTAGATACGTTATTTCTTAACAAAGAATCGTTCAGTGATTGTCATATTTTATTTTTTCATGCATTTTATTTTTTTATGAAAGAGGACAAAGCCCCAAGTTTATTGATAAACTCTCATTTATGGCAGAGGAATACCATGTTAACAAGCCGACACCAGGACTATACAAAAACCAGAAACCGCCCAAATTAAATAAAACTAGAGGGAAAAAAAAAAAAACGTGTGGACTGTGTATCTTCAACCCCATCATTTACACTGTAGCACAGGCAATCCAGCTCTCTTTATTCTAAGAGTTCCTATGTCTCTTGTGCCTGACGAGATCTATCTTGTAGTCCCTTTTGCACCCTGTTTAGCCAATATATCTGCAACTTAGTTTTACTTCTCTGAAAATGTGTTTAATTTTTTTTTTGATAAGTAAAGAGTAATTTTATTAATACAAGATGAAATAGGCATAGCCTGTGTATACAGGAAGTATACAAAAGAACACCTAAATACATTCTAAGATCAAGAGAATAAAGACAAGAAGTCATGCACATTGTTTCCATTTAGCACAATGGCTGAAAACCAAAGCATTAAAGTGTGTAAGAAAAAATTCTGCAGTTCCGCCATTGTGCGCTCCCTGTAACAATGCTCATTTCTTTTTTTACCAAATACACCACATGATGCACAATGGAATCATTTTCCACACTGCTGCCACTTGAGGACAGCCCTGAATCTCCCTCCAACAGGCCAATAAATCTACCACCCTCAAAGGCATAGCCCACTTGAAAATGTGTTTAATTGAAAGAACCAAATCATTTGATAGGCATAAGATTCTCTCCCAATCCTCTCTTACATCCCAGTTAAGAAGGCTATATCCATTCCCCCAATTTACAAGAATCTGTGAATCAGTCTCAACCTCAACTCTACTTAGGTTCCACCTTATGCAAACTTTAAGACCATCTAGTAGAGCACATACCTCAGCCATTGTGTTTGTTCTCCATCCATAGCAGGTAGAAGAACCTACGATCAAATCCCCTTTTGAACTTCGGATTACCCCACGCCCACCACAAACACCTGGGTTGCCCAAACTACACCCATCAACATTCAGCTTGACAAAACCTGAGGCTGGAGGGTTCCATTGCAAAACCAAAACTTTTGGTATTTTGATACCTAAGAAGTTAATGCCTAATTGATGCATAATGGCAAGATCAAAATTACTAACTTTCTTGCAAGGAGATAATTTCATCATCTGTTCAGAAAGCAGAAGTTTAATCTTAAAACATATTGTGCTTGTCGACTCTTTTTATCTTCCATGCAACCTGTACACCTACGAAGCCAAAGACACCAGCTGATAATAGATGGTAGCAAACCCAAAATAATACCTAGTTGGGAAGACAGCATCAGCCTACCGGAACCTGGTCTCTGTCATCTGTTGCGAGCTCCTTCTTCCTTCTATTTTGATGCCCAGTAAACTTGCAAAATAGTCCCATATCTCAGAAGCAAACGAACTTGAACACAACACATGGTATAACGAGTCAATATCTGGTTTTTCACCATTTACACTCGGAGGCTAATGAAGTATTAAAACTTTTGAATGTTAATGTCAAAGGGCAGGCTGCCCATAAAGCTCTTCCACATAAAAATAGAAATTTTTGATGGAATAGCTTTGCACCAAACCCACTTGGCCCAAGTGACTTTCCATGTGCTCGCTCGGGTGTAAGACCATGCAGATCTAGTTGTGAATTGCTAGAAGCTTTCCATATTTGGATAGTCATTCCCTTCTCTGATCCATAATTCCTTTGTCACTATTTGGTTTATTAAACTCTCCCCCAGTAGTTCTTCCATTTTATGTCTATTCGACCCATCAGTTCACCATACCTCTTTAACCAGTAGCTGAGGTTGAGAAATCTGCTCCACTTTACCTGCCAGCAAACCTAGTTGAGACCAATTATCAAACCAGAAGGAAAGATTTCCTTGCTTCACTAGCCAATCAGGGCCACGGGTCACATCTGGAAGGACTAATATAACTTCTTTCCAGAAACTAGAGTCTTGTGGAGATGCTGTGATGAGAAAAGGATGTGCCTGTGTCATGCATTATGTGTCCACGGCTTGTCTGAGAGATGCTCTATTAGTTTTAACCATAGATGTAAGAGGATAAGATATTTTCTCAAGAAAACCTTAATGAGTTTCCATTTCTTTTATTTTCATTTAGGGCATACTTGGGTAATGAGATGAGAATTATAAAATATTTTATTGAGTTTTGGAAATGAGTGAGAAAAAATTGAATAAAAATATCATAAAGTTAAAAAACTGTTTGAATATAATTCTTGTTTTGAAATTTGAAAAAGTTATATTGTTTTTTGTGTTTTGTTTGGAAGTTTGAGAAAGTTGTAATAATTAGATAAAAAATGTGAAGATTTGAAATTAAAAATTGTTTTGTGTTTGAGTGATGTTTGTGAAAGAAATTATGAGAAGGTTTGAGAGAATCTCACTTCCCAAACATGCCCATTCGTCTGTTTGGTTTTGTTTTGGCCCCGTTTGGGTGGGACATCAGGGCACGTGCACGGTGCACTTGAGTGATCCTTATGGATTGGTGTTGTTCAAAACATTTCACTCAATCTTGTCTGTTTCTGTCCAGTGTTTTGAATAATTGGGCCTGAAGGTTCAAGCTTTGGAAAGATGTTTTTCTGTACCTATATATATATATATGAGATAAAAAAGAGGTTTTTTTTTAGCTCGTTCTGTTCGTGTGTTTGCTGGATTTATTTTCTAAGTCATTCGGTATTTGTTGTTTCAGGCTGTCCGGAAGCTGAACGAAGCAAAGAAACTCGAATCAAGCGCTCACTACAGTGCTGATTTTGGGAAGGACTGATGATATCCAGCTACTCGGGCCCCTTTTTTATTTTATTTTTATTGCAATCGTGTGCTTTGTTTGGTTTAAATTTTACATCTTCCTTCGAAATTCCCTTGGGGAAAGCTGACGCCAAGGGATTGAGAAATACTTGGGGTCATCTATTTGCTTTCCTTACGAAGATTAGAATCTTCTTTTCCCTTCAATTATTTTAGGACTATAATCTATGTTGCCGGACATTCCCTTGATGATACATCAACTCCACTCTTCTTTTTGTTTTTTTTGCTGTTTTATGATTCCCATCTGAAGGGAAGTATCTGAATTATGATTTTTCTCAGATCAAAAAGTATTTTTAAACGAAGATAGAGTGCCTCAATGGTGTAAAGATTCGAGGGGGATGTTCCTTGGGTGTTTGGTACTAGTTGGTAGGACATTGAAGCACCTAATCTCTACTGATTTGGATGTTTATTCGACTAAACGTCGGCTTGATTGACACGGCATTTCTCAGACAGTGACACAGCCCAAACTCAAAGCTGGAGATGCCAACTCTGAAAACGGACAAAAAAGTCTTCGCACTCGTACGTGTTTGAGCTCCATCCCAGTCCCGAGTCCCGCGTGTCTCCCATGAATAGTGCTTGTTGACAAGACAGACACCTAGACGGGTGTTGGAAAATGGGAATAGAGAGGATTTATCCCACAAACCAACCATCCTTTATTACGCCCCAATCTTTTTAATTCAAATACATCATCAACGACATTGTTTACACACTTCATCATTCCATTTACGTACACAACTCATTCTCTCTTCCCACCCTCCCAACGCTCGACACCTAACCAAAGAAATCGCCCTCTTTAACTTCACTAGTTAAAAAATAAGACGATTAGCGTCATAAGTTATAAGCAATTTGTGCATTAAATTACAGATTGACTAGAAATTGCTTGATTCACGTTTGTTCCAAATGCAAATCAGAGGTATGAACTTGAAAGTTCCTTAATTATTACTTAATTCCAAAGAAAAAAGTTTGACCCTCCCCTCCAAGAAAAGAAAGAACGATTGACATGGCTCAATTTCTTTTTCTTTTAATTATTTATAATTTTTCGGGTAAATCGCACAACTTTATAGAATAAAATTAAAAAAAAAAAAAAAATTCTGGAGGATAAGTCCATAACAAGTTGAGAAAAGCAGCCAATGCCACATATACATACACTGCTTATTATTCACAAAAGCAAAAAGAAGAGACTTTTAGGAATAAAATAACCAAAAATAAGAAAGAGAGTGAACAGAATCTTAATTTTGGGAGAATATGAAAGGAAAGGAATTATGTGAGAACAACAGCTTTTGAGCATCTTTCTCTGATTTTTTACTTCTTTTTATTTTTTATTTTTTTTATATCTTCCGGACACTCTCCTGTAAGGTGAAAAGCATGCAATGCGTACTGAGCCCTTTGCTTAAGGTTGAGGTGATCTTGATATTTTACAAATAGTAATAAAAATGCAATAATAAAATATTAAATAATAATAAAAATAGATAAAAAAATAATAAATAGAATGCTCCTCTACACGGACTAAAACTAAGTCACCACTACATATGTAGAGATGCTTAAGGTCTCGTTTGATTTTACAATCATTATTATTCTCATCTTATATGATCTAATCATTATAAATTTTTAAAATTTTATAGAAAATAAAATAAATAATTTAATATTTTCAAATTCAAAAACAAAATAATATTAAAAATATATATTCTAACATTTTTTTATTTAACTTTTAACTTTTATCTTAATTCATCTTATCTGCAAAACAAACAAAATAAAAGTTTTAGGCATTTTCATGATCGTTTCATCTCAATTTATTTAAATATTATAATTTTTCTAAACTCCCATATTAAATATAATAAATATTTCAACTTTTTCAAATATCAAAATAAAAATAATATTAAAAAATTATATTCTAACAATATTTTATTCAACTTTTAGTTTTTATCCGACCTCATATTACCTCAACTTATTCAATTTTCAACTTGCAATGACCATTGTCTATATACTTCATAAAATGGATTAAGAAAATAAATAAATAAAAATAAAATTGCAATTATAATAATACATATTATAAATTTATTCGTATAAAACAAATTTGCATGAACCTTCAAGATTTTCATCACGTTCATCTTATTCGAACTAAATTATATTTTTCAAATTAAATTTACTTTTTTCTCTTTTTCTTGGTGCCCATATTTTTTGAAAATATCAAAAATAGATTAAAAATATAAAATAAAATTTTATAAAAATTATTAATCATTGTTATTCAAAAATATCTTTTTATAATAAAAGATAGTATAGAAATCCACTTTTTTATATTTATTTTTCTTAATCTTAATCCATATGATTTATAATTTTGTAAAAAAGTCAAGCTAAAATGGAATTTTCCGAGTCAATTCTTGTTTTTCTTTCCCGGAGCAGATATTTTCCGGAAATTAAAAAAAAAAAAAAAAAGTGCCGGCATACATTCCCTCACATTTGCCGTTTGCGTTAGAAAATGCCGTCAAAACTAACGGCTCCCGACAGATCGCGACCCGCACCACATTCTAACGTCGTTATAAACAGCCGTCTAAAACGACTTCACTCCTCCCCTTCTTCCCCCTTACCTTTCCTTTCTTCTACAGCAACGATCGAAGAGCGGTCCGCCTCTGTCTCTCTGTCTCTGTCTCTCTAAGAATTTGTCTCTCTAAGCTGTGACACTGGGGCTCTGAGAATAGAGGTACGGTTCGATTAATTCAGGTTCGGGTTTTGCGTGTTCTTATACGGTGCACTCTTCTCTCCATGACGATATTCTATAGTTTTTACATCGATTAGCGAATTCCAGAATATTAGGCTTTTTTAAAAAAAAAAAAAAAAAAACAGTTTCTCCTTTTTTTTTTTTTTATTTGCTTTATATGTTTTTTTTCAATACGTTTTCCGTTTCGCCTGTGAATTCCGCTTTTTAAGCAGTAATTTCGGATCTCTCTGACCTGTGCAGTCTTTGGATTTTATTTTCTTTCATTCTATTTCTATTTTTAGGGTTTCTGATTTGGACTCACTCTAAAGCTCCCTTAATAGTAGCAGGTTGATTCGATTTCGGGGCCCGTTTCTATCCCTGTAGTGATACTGTTGCTTATCGTTTCCGTTTCCGTTGTTTTTCTTTTTGTTTCTGTGGTGCTTGTGATTTTTCTCTCTCACTGGATGTGTATGGTGGTTGGTGTGGACAGCGAGTGTTTTTAAAGTAGAAAAACTATCTAATTTCTCAAATCAACAAGTATTGAGCAGTAGTTTCTTTTGAAAAGTCCATGTTTTTATGGACTTGGGAAAGTTATTTTGTTTGCTTTAGATTCAAGTTGAAATGGGGGATGCTCTGAAACCATAGAAGACCCACTCAAACTGAATCGTAGACGGCGATCGATAGTAAATGAAAAGTTTTTATAATTTTGGGGTTTTGGATAACAATTGAATTTATTTGTCAAGTTTCAGTATTTTTGTTTTTTCTCTGGATAAAAGAGATCAACGAGGAAGTTTATCCCTTTTGCAATTGTTCATTTCACAGACTGCTTATTGCATTATTGATCATTGTGTTCGTGGGTTATTTATTTATTTTGATTTGGATTTCCTTGTAGACTAATGCTATCCGAATTATTAGCTGAGTTTGGGCTTTGGAGTATGTGACTGATAGTCTTGGGATTGCTGCTTGAACTTAAAAGTTGTGGTGTCTTCGATTATGGGGTCTGCTTGTTGTGTTGCTGCTAGAGATAAGACTATACCAAATGGATCAAGTGGTGAAATTTTGCATCGAAACATTCGGTATTCACCGACATGGAGCTTTCGATGGGATAACCGAGGGCGAGTAGCTGGCGAAGAGACTTCTATGGGTTGGTCCTCAGATGGGTTAAGCCGAAATGATCAATCGGAAGTTAAATATGAACCGTCATATGCTGAGGATGGAAGTCCATTGGAAAATTCTCGAAGACGTGCATGGCAGAAGTCCCTGACTTCTGAAGGAACTGGTGGTCATGTGAGAACTCCCGGTTCAGGTACCTTCAAACTAGCTGCTCGTTAAGTTTAACTGTAATGTATTTCCTATGATGTGCTATTGAATTTCTTAGATCTGTAAGTCGGTGAATGAAATTGTCTGTTCGTTGCTGTAGATGTGAGGAAGAAAACCAATTGTTTTTTTCCCTACATTGTGCAATGCTTAAAGTAATGCTTATGATTATATAAGTTAAATGAATCCCATGCTCAAGTAGAAATTTCAATTTCCTTTAATGTTTGGTTAGATATGTTTTTTAAAAGATTCAGTTGGTTTCTTATCAATTCCTTATGAAAATTTATTTTTATGCATTTTATTACACTGTTGTTTTTGGAGTAACATATTTATGGGTTACTGCAGTGGAAATAAAGAGAACAACCTTTCATTCAATTTTTATGTTACGAGGTCATTGTAGCTTTGTGGCAGAAAACTGGATGCTGGAAGGCTTTTAGGCTGTAGTAGGAGTGTAAAAACTCCCATATTGTTTTAGACGATTAAGGAAAAATGAGAGGATTTTCCTCTAGATAGGAGCCAAGAAGTTGAAAATGTGTTATAAAAGTTCTTTCTCTTTCTTTAGTTTTCCTTTGTCTCCCCTTTCAAGCTACCCTGACTATAGTAGCATGGAAATGTGTCCTTTTCGTTGGTTTTTGATGGCCTTGCTGAAGATATAGTTCCATATGTGATGAATAAAGCTTGGGACAGCAGGAAAGTAATGGTGAAGTGCTTCATGGCTTGCTTACGATGGTAGGACCACCCCCCCGGGCCCAAAAAAAAAAAAAGAAGTTCCTCCCAAAATAATTGCAAATATTAAACTGGCCAAGGCTCATTCTATCATGAAGTAAGAGAACAGAGTTAGACTGCTTTCCAATTTTGGAAAACATCCTTCTTGCACTACAAATTGTATTTGCGAGGAATTGGAGGAATGACTAAATAGTTTGCAGTGAAAGAGCTAAAGAGATAAAATGAGGACTAGGAATAGGGTGGTTATACTCTGTAAAAATAACATTTACGGGGCTAAGCCCTCCCATATTGTATGGAAACAAAGGATGAAGGTCAAAGCAATTAATGTACTCCTGTGAAAATTTGGAATTACATGAAACGGGGTTTCTTCTTCATGATGCCGGCTATAATTACTTTTATTTACCTCATGTTGCAGGGTATTAATGCTCTAAAAAGAACCCTAAAAGTTACTTGACTCAGTAGCACTAACATTTTGTGGGATACGCATTGAGGATGGTTTGATCGGTTTCGAAGGCAATTGCTTTCTTTGGAGTGATATTCACTCTTTGAGTTGCGCCTTTGGATATTTTATTGCCAGATTTGCGTCCATGCCATGATGTAGTAATCTTTGCTTATAAATATGTTATATGATATGGTCAAGACTAGTGACAGCTGAGTGATATATTTTGCACCAAGGAGAAATGATAAGGCAATTTGTTTGAATTTTTCAGCAAGTAGTTAAATGGGATTTGTTTTATTCTCCTCTCTCCAAACCCATCCAGAAAAAGGTCTTGCCATCCGATGGGCGAGGAGGATGATATAGATGTATCTACCTTGCTGTGTTTTGGGGGTTTTGCCGTATAAGCTTTTGCTGTCTTTTACCCTAGCATATGGTCTGTCTATATGGTTGTATTTTTAGCAGGGAGTTTCAAATAAGGACTGTATAATTGTGTTTCTTTTCTTTTCTTTTTTCTTTTTTATTGGCACCGGGTGTTTGGGAACAACACCCTGACTAATCCCCGGGGGTGCACAGGCCCTCGGCATGGAGTTTCCCGCAAGTGCACCTCGGGTAATTCAAGGGGAAAATCCCTGTCTGATGGCCTCTAGGAATTGTTTACACCCAAGGAGATTTGAACCTTAGACTTGGAGGGAGCATATCACCAAGACCAAGGCCTTTACCACTTGAGCCAACCCTAGGGTTGTATAATTGTGTTTTTTTTGTGTGGTATGTTAATATGGCTCTAAAACCACAGATTTGTTAAAATATTTCACTCTGTAGTTCTTCAAAATCAGAGTTCACAAAAATTTGGAATCACTTCTTTTAATTGGTTGGAGTTTCTTTTCCCCCCTTGATTTTTCTTAGATGAACTCAGGGAAGACAGGTTTTTGGCTTTAGGCTTTAATGTAATCAGTGATGAATGACATAGTTGGTTTTTGGTTGCTTTTTTCTCCAAATTTATCCTATGTCATGTTTTATAGAGACATTAACAGCATATCAAATGTAGAGATGGTATTGAATTCTTTAGCTCTGTAGGGAAAAAATGGATTTCATTTTTCTTTTGGCCAGCAGGTGGTCATCATGGAGTTATAAGACATGGAAATTCCTTTTGGATTTCCACGTAGGCAGGCTGTTTCCTAGACTCCTAGTACCTCATTAAAACAGTTTATTAAAACTGTGCAGTAAGCAATTAGGATAACGAGATCTGCTACCTGGCAAAATGATTGCTTCCCCAGTACCTCCTCACCGTCTCTCTCTCTCTCTCTCTCTCTCTCTCTCTCTCCAGACACACACACACACACACATACTGGTTTTGGGTTTCAGATATTGGCCTTTCAATAATTATGATGTGATGTATCTGATTTTTTTTTCGTGTCTGTCATCAGATCAATCTTTTTCAAGGAATATTTCTATGGATGCTAGTTTGGAGCAGGTATAGCTTATCTAGTGAAGCGTGCTCTTTTGCCTGCTTTATGATTCCCTTTCATTCTCCTTGTACCCTTAATATGACTTGTCCCCCAACATTTCTGGATCATAATGCAGGTGAAGGAATCGCCAACTGTTTCATTTCCATCTCCTACGATACCATCGCTTTCAATGCCTTCAACTTCATCCTTGTTGGAGTCCCCTTTGTCATCCCAAGGTCAGCTGCCTCCTAACAGCTCAACCCCATCAAGGTGGCCTCGACGGTCTCCAGGACACCAGCTTTCAAGGCAAGTATCTGATAGCCAAATCCCTGGATTCAAGTCACCAGACAGCGACTCAGTTTCCGAAGAAAGGCCCGACAACCACTCAGTTTCTGAAGAAAGGCGAGTGCTCCCTTCGTGGAGCAATGAATCAGCTAGGGGCTCCCGTGGGGGCTCTTCAGACGGTTGGTCTATGCATGCCTTCAATGGGCTCATGGCCACTTCTCGTAGAGAAAGGTGGTCTTTTGATAGTGAGTCCTTCGGCTTTAATCGTGAAAAGTTAACCAGATCCAACAGCCGACTTTCAACTTCTCCCTCTGTTGATCTGCAAACATGTGGTGTTTGCTTTAAGCTCTTGACTGAGAAGTCCTCATGGAGCAGCCAAAAGATCATTGCCAATATTGAGCTTTCTGTAGTTGCTGTGCTAACTTGTGGGCATGTTTATCATGCTGAATGTTTGGAGAATTTTACTCCTGAAATTAACAAGTACGACCCATCTTGCCCTGTCTGTACTTTTGGGGAGAAGCAGACCCTGAAGCTATCTGAAAAAGCACTGAAAGCTGAAATGGATTTGAGGGCTAGAAATAAGAGATTGAGGAATCGGGTTGTGGACAGTGATCTTGAAGGTGATTCTTTTGTGCTTGATCGCTCGAAAAATAGTGGATGCCAGGGGAAGGGACCTGTGATGACTCTCAGTTCCAGCATGAAAAGCACCCTGGGGAAGCCTTTCTCGAGGCGGCACTTTTCCTTTGGCTCAAAGGGTTCTAAATCCTTGTCAGAGAATCACTCTACCAGAAAGAAGGGGTTCTTCTGGGCGAAATCAAGCAAAGAGTGAGCAAAATCTTTAGCTGTTAGTAGGTGAGCCTCTCCATCTCATATGCTTTGCTCAATACACGTCATTGAAAATTGTTGTGTCTTGCTTGGGGATAACTAGTAGGTCCTGTATCTTTTGTACTTTATGACAATGTGCGTCTCCAAAAAAGGTTAGGGCTTCTGCGTGGAATTGGAATTATCATACAAACCCTTCAATTGCCTGACCTCGTGCGTACGTGAAAACACAGACATATATGCTTAAATATATACATATACAATCTCATAATTGAAAATTTGCGGTTTTTGGTGGACTCAGTATTTTTTATGCATGCAGATTCCAGTTTTAGATCTCTGCATTCTCAGTTGGAGAAGGAATTATGAAGAATGCTAGATGCCCGACATATCAAAAAGATTATTGTTGTGAAACATCTGGCTTCTGCATGCACACTCTGAAATTTCAACAGCATTAGTGGCCTGTGGAGTTAGGCTGTAAAGAAGAGAAAAGGAAATCTATAGAAGGAACAATTCAATATATAAAAAGAAAAATATTAGTAGAATGAAACTGCACCATTGGACTGGTGGCCTCATTCTTATTTTGTACAGATAAATTTGTTTGCTTGCATGGATACATAAATGAATTGATCCAGATGAGCTTCTGTATGGATCTGCCAAAAACAATATCATGCCCACTTACCCGTGTGCATTAGTGGAAGATGGTGTGGTATTTTCTAGGCAATAGACTTATGATTCGTTTTCCTGTCGATGAACTACACTACTTTTATCATACTTGATGATGCTTTATCAAACACTACAGAGTAACTTAGGATGGTGTCTGGTATAGAAGCATTATAATAAATTTTTTCTTGTGGTTAATGACAAAACGTAGAGCTGTGAGTTTAGGTAAAGAGTTGTTGAAGATATTTTTTAACGGGCGAGGAGTTATGTGATTACCATTTTCCTCCTCTTTCTTACCTCCTTTAGACGAGCTCTCCTATAATTCTTTCAATCTTAAAAGGAAGGAAAATACTTTAGCCACAAAGACATAAATAGATTATACAAAAATAAATCTATGAACTGATTTGGCTTGTTGTAATATATCAGATTGTAAAGTCACTTTTATTGTAAAGTAGATCTAATGAATCTTATAAAATTACGTGAATTTGTAATGTTAAGAAATCTTCTTATGCCTTATTTCTTTGCAGTCACAGTGTCAATAACTTCTCTATCAGGTCAGCTCACTTGCGAAAATTGGAAACAAAAATAAAGTACTCTCTGTCGCTTCGATTGCATCGAAAAGTTTCCAAACTATAACATGCGTCCATTCGTGGTAAAAGCCTCTCGGGCTCTTGAACCTTATGCTTTCTTGTGAATGATCTTATCCGACTTGCATAATCCATTCATGCAAACGTTACTTGATATTTCTCCTCGCAAAGGATTCATCCTTACCCAAAAGCCAGAGCCGTAAACATTTGTAGCACCAGAGAGGAACGCGTGCCTTTCTCGTGGCTAGCGTGGCAGTGTTTCTTCGTCTCTTTTGCAACCATTAATGACACTGGTCAAATCCCTGTTACATGCAAAAAAAAAAATGCAAACTTGATCTTCTCCACCGTTATTCATCTACCGTGCATATAAAAAGAAGCAGCTCAAAGCCTTGGTTCCGTACTTGTTAATACAAAATGGCTGAAATACGAGACGAGTGTGGCAACCCGATTCAGCTCACTGACGAACATGGAAACCCGGTCGAGTTAACCGATGAACGTGGGCAACCCATGCAACTTAAAGGTGTGGCTGTCACGACTGTCGAGGCCGAAACGCACCCTGCAACTGAAGCTGAACCTACCGCTGTGACTGGTGCAGGAGAGCATGGCCAGCAGGGGCAGCAGCATGAGGAGGCCATTTCTCGATCCAGTAGCTCCAGCTCGGTGAGCTATTTTCTAAATAAAAAATGATTCCTACAAAATTTAGGACGTACAATTTTTTTTAAAAATATATCCATTCATAAAAATTATATCAAGCATTTACTAATGCAATCAGTATATTAAAATTACACTTTCATCTCAGTTTAAATATTAGTATTTTTATCACTTTTGGATGATCTCTTAATTTTTTAAAAATAATTCAAAAACTGAAGATAGCAATGCTACCTTATCACAAGATTTTCCATTTATTAATGTATGTATACGCGAATTCATTTTTTAAAATTTGTTGAAATCAGCCTGAGATGAAAAATTGAAATGATACTAATAGAACTAGAAGGTAATGCAAGTTCAGCTTTTGGCTGTTAAAACGAATCTCTTTACTTTTTGCATTTTCAATGAAATATATATAACTGATTAATAAACATGATATTTTTTCGTCATCTATTCCTGTTTGTTGCAATATTGCAGTCCGGTGATGATCATGGACAAGGTGTCAGGAGGAAGAAGGGAATAAAGGAGAAAATAAAGGAGAAGTTGACTGGTGGAAAGCACAAGGATGAGCACTCACACACCACTACTGTTACTAGCACAGCCACAACCACTATATCCAGCAGTCCTGGAACTTATGAACACCAGGAGCATGAGAAGAAAACTATGATGGAGAAAATCAAGGAAAAATTGCCTGGCCATCATAGCACTACTTAGAAAACTCATGATATAATATATATATATATCTATGTAAATGGCCATCTAAATTCTGTCTGTAACTTTGTTTCTTGTCGAGGTGTGCATCGTGTTTTAGATTTCTTTTGTGCAAAAGAGTTTGAGCCGTGGATTTGTGTCACTAATTTATAGGGGGGGATATAAACTGCGTGCATCGACATGTAATAGATTTTGTTAAAAACTCTCTTTTAATGTTCTACTTTTGTGTATCTCAAATACTTGGCCACTATACATATATCAACCTGCCTATACGTGAGAATATTGAAATTGAACATTAGTATCAATTTTGAGCCCCCAAAAACTACATTAAGGCCTTGTTTGTTTTTAGAGATGAAATTAAATGAGATAAGATCATGAGATGAGATTAAAGTTAAAAAGTTGAATAAAATATTATTAGAATATATTTTTTAATATTATATTTATTTTAAGATTTAAAAAAATTGAATTGTTAATTTTATTTTATATGAGAATTTAAAAAAATTATAATAATAAAATGTGAGATTTTTAAAATTTTTAAAATTTTAAATTTTAATTTTAAAAACAAACAAGGTGAATATCCCTGAAAGCTAGATATCTGACATGAGAGAAGGTAGTATCAGGTTCTAATGAGGTAACTATTCCACCCTCTGCTCCCTGTTTCTGGGTGGATGAATGGTCATGACTTTTTGGAAAAGTTATCGTAAATCTTTTATGAGATACACGGGTGCTAGCAAGCAAAAGGGAAGTGCATCCAATCTGAGAGGGCGAACGTGTGGTCCTGTGATGTAAGAAGCAATTGTAATTGATGTAAATGTCATGGTTTTCATGTTTGCAGAAGGTTCCCCACTATCTCTGCTGCGTAGGCTCATCGTCGAGCCATGGCTTTTGGAAAGGTGACAATAACCTTTATGTGAGAGTTGGGTATGACACAGAAATGCACCCAAATCGGCATAGAACTTTTCCACGCTGTTGCCAGTGTTCTGATGGCGTTGTGGCTGCAGGGTTTGTGTTGGTATCGATCGGCAGCCCACGATGTAAACGGTAAGACCTAAGTAACGACGACAACAATTGTATTGACATTTTGGCAAGGAATGCCGCCTTAATGGACGAAAGCAATGTCCCCCTAAACATATTCTGATTTGTTGAGACAATTAGAATCAAATCTGTGTGTCCTAAATGGATTTGTTGGAATCGTTTTAATAATCTTTACCGTACGTTATTTTTGTCCTCGGTCGCCACCGTCTCCCATCTCTACCCGAGTGTCTGTATTCTCCCTCTGCGTATATAAAAGGCTTGTTTTCCCTCTCCCCGTCTCTGTGGTGATGATCCTACAGTCCGGCCTTGTCTCCCAAACCCCTTTATTCCTCTCCTCCTTTCCCAACCCTTCCATTACCACTCCCAGTCCCATTCCATTCCCATTCCATTCCCATCACCTCTCTCTCATTCACCGAACCCCCCAGTCTTCGTTTTCCTCTATCTCTATCTTGTCCACCCGTCGCAATGGCCTCCAACTCCAACCTCTCCAATGGCGTCGCCTGTGCTGTTCAACAACTAGACTTTCAAGGTTCCGAGATTGATCGCTTTTCCGAGGTCGCGAACAAGGTCGCCGACGCCGCCGGAGAAGTCATTCGGAAGTACTTCCGTAAGAAATTCGAGATTCTCGACAAGGAGGATCTGAGTAAGCTCTCTCTCTCAGAGTGGAACATAGGGGGTTTTGACTTTCAGTTGGTATTTGCTCTGTTTGGTTACTGACAAAATTTTAGGAAAGCAAAAGGATAGTGATTTTTCGAGTGTTGCTTTGCATTGAAAAGTAAAAATAAAACTGAGATAAAAGTGACAAAACTTCAAAGTTTACGTTAATTATTCAACAAACAAGCTCCCTTAATAAAGCTGAGATAAAAGTGACAACCGATTTTCTCCACCACTTCTTCAGGAACAAGCTCCCTTAATAAAGCATAATTTGGTAATGTTTCATCCATCAAGGAAGAAAGGGTTTAATGCAGCTGAATCTTGTGACTAAACCTTCACTGGGTGTCTGCTAAAACTAAGGTAAAAAAATAAAAAGACAAAAAATAAAAAACAAAATCATTTTCGTTTCCTTATACTGGACCTACTCGCATTCTAGTTGGCTTAGTTGAAGAGAGACTACTGCTTGGATTGGTACTTCTAGCATTCTAGATAACGGCAATTTAAATTTTTCTCGCCACTTTTTGAAACGCCCATGCTCAAGAGTAAGTTGTCATATTTTGTCTATGTCTGATGGTTTGTCATAATTTACATGTTATGCTGCAGGTCCTGTAACAATTGCCGATCAAGCAGCAGAGGAATCCATGGTTTCAATTATACTAGAGAGTTTTCCTTCTCATGCAATGTACATGATTGATGTTTCTCCCCGATATTTTTTTTTAAGGGAGTTGCCTTTTCATAACCCTTCGGTTTACAGTCAGGAATTTTGCTTCGTTTCGTGGATTTTATAATCACTTTTTTTGTTTTTTTTTTGCAATTATTCCTTACCCAAGGAAAAAAAAAAAATGCTAATTCCATGTTCTGTTTTCTCCTCCTTCTATAAAATGGAAATTTTAATCAAACGATACCAAGTTTTTGTATTAAGCTAGTTGCGTCTATACTCCAGACTTCATTTTCTCATTTCTCAAATAATGTTTCATTTCCTATCTTCTCCTTAACTGTCAAAGAGAAGTATTTAACGTAATGGGTGGATGAGGTTGTGGTTCAAGATTCATTGTGTGTGTTTAAATTACCGATATGTCAGATTTTTTATATGAAGTGATTATGCTTTATTTCCTATTGCTAACTTGATATATAATCACAGTTATGGAGAGGAGAATGGATGGAGGGGCAAAGAGAAGTTTGCCGAATATGTTTGGGTTTTAGATCCAATAGATGGGACAAAGAGTTTCATCACTGGTATTTTTCTTCCTGTTCTTTATACGTCATCATCATGGGGCTTAAGCTTTCTTCATATACATAGATAATTCCATAATTCTATTTGTTCCAGGAAAACCCTTGTTTGGTACTCTCATTGCACTGCTATACATGAGTAGACCAGTAAGTATTCCTCTGCTGCATTTTTAGTGCATTTTGGAAATGCAATCTTGTGGTTAATATAAAAGGTGGGTTTTCATATGATGCTCTTTTTAGACAGAGTTGAAAAAGGTTAGGGAGGAAGAAGGGTGGGGAAGTCTATATTGCCATCAGATTTTAAGGTTTTGTCTCTATATAATTTATGCATGCAATGTATAATCTCTAGTGCGTGAGTTATCTTATGTAAGAATCTATAAAATCACATATTATAATTTTATTTTATAGGATCATGAGGTCCCTGTACTAGATTTCAATCATTTAATTTGTCACTTTTTGTCTCATTGGTGGAAATGTGCCAGTTGAATTTAGACAGTTATGTGGATAGTTGAACTTGTGAAATTAGATGTGAACTTAAAGTTATAAGCTTTTTTTTTTTTTTTCAGATTCTTGGCATAATCGACCAGCCTGTTCTGGGAGAAAGATGGATTGGGAGAGGTGGACGAAAAACAACACTAAATGGACAAGAAGTGTCTACCCGCTCTTGTGCAAAACTGTCACAAGCCTACTTGTATGATTAATACATTTCTTGGTCTGAAGCAAAACAGACAAAAAAAAAAAAAAAAGGTGTGCAGGAAGTAAAACATGTGATATTTTTCCTCGCATTTGCATTTTATTGGGAGGATGGTGAAACTCTTTGTGCATAATTTCTGTGAGTAGTGGATCTATAACCTGTTTTCTATTGGCTTTTCTGCTCTCCCTCATTTTCTCTGTTTAGGTACACTACAAGTCCACATCTGTTCAGCGGAGATGCAGAAGAAGCATTTGGTCGTGTTAGAAACAAGGTCTATGTTTTATCTTCTTAAACGTGACTTTCAATAGGAGGCTGTCTGTGGTATTAAAATTATTTCCTATTCCAGGGATGTGCTTATGATTTGAGTAAAATCTACAATAAAATCATGATACTGCAGAGCATTTAAATGTTTTTTGGTAATTTTTTTGTTTACTCATGTTTTTCTCTTTCTTTATGCTTATACTTCACCGGCATTTCAGACAATTTTTGGGCCGATTTTAATTTGCATCACTAGATGGTTTCTGTATAAAATTTTCTGACATTTTTAGCAAAAAATGATAAAATTTGCTCCTTGGTAGACAGTTTGATTCACCATTTCCTATGTTGCAAAACAAATTGGAATGATATGCTGTTCTTTTTTCAATGTTTGTACGATCCACAGGTAAAAGTGCCATTGTATGGCTGTGACTGCTATGCTTATGCTCTTTTGGCCTCTGGTTTTGTGGATCTAGTTGTAGAGTCTGGTCTAAAGGTAAGCTGCAGTCATTTTTGTTTTATATTGTTGATCTGGTTTGGATAGTGAAACCATTTCAACTCATTTCATTTTATCTAATCATTACAACTTTTTCAAACTTTCAAACTACAATAGAGAATTCAACTTTTTTAAATTCTAAAATAAAAATAATATTCTAATAATATTTTATGCAACTTTCATTTCATCTCATTTCTACTCATGATTCAAATCAGTCTTGACACCCTGGACATATTTGGTCACTGGTATGTCTCTGTTCCCAATAAGGACTAGTAATTGTTCCTAGCTATTCAAGCAAGGACAACTAGTGAACATGGCATAAGTTACACCTTTTTTTATTTTTTTGTCCTATTATTTTGAACTTCTTTTGCTTTGCTAATCATCTTATGCAATAGCTATCATGTTCCTATCTAATCAACTTTGTAACTCTATTTTCCCAGCCATATGATTTTCTTTCACTGGTACCCGTTATAGAAGGTGCCGGGGGGGTTATAACTGATTGGAAAGGAAACCAACTTCAGTGGGAGGCTTCTCCAGATTCATGTCCAAAAAGTATGCTTATTATCTGCTAAGTTTCTCCTGAAATCTAGTTTCCTGCATGCTTATTGCTTTATTTCCCAGGTTTTAACATAGTGGCAGCTGGGGACAAACAGATTCACCAACAAGCCCTAGATTCATTACAATGGCAGTGAAGATTAGCATCGAACTGAAATATGCAAAAGACTGCCATTCCTAGCTCGAGTCCTTTCATTGCATGGGTTCAGATATTGATATTAGGAAAAAGTACTTAGTATATGTAGATGGACGAATAGTATTTTAAAAAAGAAAAAGAAAAAGATCAAGACCACATATGGGAAGAACTGCATTTTTCATTTTCTACTTTCATGTGCATACATTGAATTTCATAAGCCAGATCCTCCCCCCACCTTAATTTTGTTGGCTTTCAAGAAATCCAATAATTACACTGGAGTTGCTTTGTAATTTGAAGGTGTCCATAAAGAACGGTGCAATTAATACAGTTATTTATACTTCAACACTCCATGTACGATATATGTATGTTTATTTGTGCGTTTTCTCAGGACGTTTCAAGCTAATGAAAAGCAGTACTGCCATTGGTATATCTTAAAACAGGTACGTCTGTAACGATGAAAGGCTTGCAATTTGCGCTCACGTGGCAGAATAATGATTAAAATCCAGGTTTTATAGGTAAAACTAGATTAATAATGATTTAGAGTTAAAACAAAATCACGAATTTAATATAAACCCCGGAGCTAAAGTTGATCTCAATTCATTTCATTATTATAATTTTTTTAAATTTTTACACAAAATATAATAAATAATTTAATTTTTTCAAATTTTAAAATAATAATAATATTAAAAAATAATATTCTAACAATATTTTATTTAATTTTTAATTTTTATTTCAACTAATCTCAACTCACTATCTAAATCTTACCTCAATCATTATCTGAGCACATGTTGAACCGCTTGCTTGTTTTTTATTTATTTATTTTATTTTTAAGAATTTGACGGAATTTCAATTTTATTGATAAATCCTCCTTTATAGCGGAAAAAAACCATAGCTTGCCTTACGCCTGGTTTGTTTATACATTTAATATAGTCTAATCATTACAATTTTCTTAAGCTTTCAAACAAAATATTATAAATAATTTAATTTTTTTAAATTTTAAAATGAAAATTTTATTAGAATAATTTATACTAATAATATTTTATTTAATTTAAAACTTTTATCTAATCTAATATTTGTAAACAATCCGTTTAGGACTACTGGTGTCGGGCATAAATATTTTTAAAAAATAATAACAATTAAAGGCCCTTGTTACAAGGCAATAAAACCGAGTGCTTATACTATAGGTTCGGCAGAGATCGACCCATCTTCTCCTTTATATTTATGGGTTATTCCGATAATAATATTTTAACCGAAAGTTACCAAATAATAATAAAAAAAAAAATTAACCGAAAGTATTTTGAAAATTGTAAGAAAGGGGTACCCATAGCGGGCACCCCTTGGCCTTCTCTTGAAGGTTATGAAATGGTTTAAGAATCACTTCATGAGGCTTGATGGCTGGCCATTAAGGGCCAGCCGGGGGTTACGATTAGAGGAACTATTTACATAGCTCCTCTCCTCTTTGAATAAAAGACTTGGATGATCAAGAACGATCTCTCTCAAATGGTTCTCTTTAGTCACGGCATCTAGGCTGTGGAACGTGTGAGTGTTGCTCTGGTATTACCACGTAGCACACTCCACCATTGATGTGAAGATTGTGGACGTACAACAACGTTGGAGAATCTGTGGAACAACCGCACTAGATCCAAGATATTTCCGACGAGGTAATATCGCTTCCGCTGTGTACTTTGATCTAGTATTTCTAACAAAAATGATCAAAACTTTCACAATTTTCAAAACTTATCACATTCAACTATGTTCAAAAAATCAAAATATGATGAAGTCTATAATTTTTAGAAGAGAAATGCATTAGCCATACAATTATGAGCATAATGAACTTTTATTAGTAGTACTACTTTTATTAGCATGTGTGTATATTAATTTATACACACACACAATACAAGCAAATTAACAAATGCATGAGGAGCAGACGCACTCGGATATATATCAACCTTGTTATATTACAGATAGACTGGATACATAATGCAGTACTTCATCTAAACGAGCTATATATATAACTGGTTATATATGAGGGCTCAAAACTTAGTATGGTTTTTATTAGGGGTGTAACCGGTCCGGTCCGATTTTGGACAAAATCTTAGACTGAATAGGTATGACTGGTTTTATATTTTCAAAATTGATTAAGCATCGGTTACCCTCATAAACCGGTACTTCTAGTTTTACCGATTTTGATTTTTTGATTTTTTTTAAGTGATTAAGAACATCTTTAATTATCTAGTGTTTGCTAATGATATGTATGCAGTATCTAAAATAATTAATAATAATTAGAAATTTATATTTTTGGAGAGGGGGCTGGATAAATGGTAAGATATAGTCACTAGTCATGGCCTTCATTTCATATAGGGACTTTGAATTTGGTCTTATATATTAGATAGGCAAGGGGAAGGTTTAAGCAACTGTGCTCTTTGATACATAAAGTTCTGCTTAGTGCTTTTTATCTTTTAGTATCTTTTATATATATAAATATATATATATATATATTAGGATATATGGTAGTACTTGCATATGCATATATAGTCACAAAAGAACTAGCTATAATTAGGACTACTCCTCCAAATGTAGCCTATTTCAATCTAGTATATTTTTTTGATTATATTTAAGGATATTGCGTCTGCCACATTTACACCATACCCAAAAAAAGAAAAGAAAAAAAACAGTTGGTCCCAATCTATATCTGTTAATCCATATTCATCTCATGTATATATAACTCAATTTCATTCCACCTAGAATATAATTATATTAATAGCATATGATCAAACAAATTACAAATATTTATATTTAAGATTAACATTATATGTTATAATTTATAAATTATAATATGAAATTATTTCGAATATGATATATAATTATATTATATATAGAAAAATTTCACATATAATTATACATTATGTTTAAAACTTGTATATTAATATATGTAAAATATTTTGTATAATTTTAATTTTGTATAAAACTTATATATAAAATATTATTATATATATTTTATCAACCAGTCTGGAAAATCTCAAAACCGGAATTAGACCAGTTCCGGCCAGTTTATAAATTATAAAAACCGGTCTCGGTTCGGACTGGTTTAAATTAACACCCCTAGTTTTTATATGCCATATAATATAGTGGATCATCATTTACTTCATTTATTAATTTAGATATATACTATTGTCACTCCACACTGCCAATCTTAATGGCTAAAGCATCAGTTGGGTATGAGTTTGAAAGGAGGCTTAACAAGAGCTGGTACTGGATCGTATCTTCCATAGTCTATGATGTTTGCCCTAGAAGCCTTTTGATTCCTAAAGCTGTTACCAATAACATTGACAAAGCATTCATGAGATTTTGGTAGGGTTTCCATATGAAAAATCTCACAATTTCACTCCTAAATTGTGGAAATCTATTTGTAAGCCTAAATCTATTGGTGGCCTTTGCCTAAGGTTAACCTCTGATTTCAACAAAGCTCTCATATGCAAAATAGGTTGGCAGATGATCAATGGTAGTGATGCAACGGGGAAGAAAGTGCTTATTAAAAAAAAAAAAAAACTTGATAAGCTCTTCCTTCTTTGCAACCAGCCTAGAGATCACTAAATCATGGATATAGAAAGGAATTTCAAAACAAAGAGAGTTTCTAAAAAACAATGTGTGCTTTCAGATTAACATTAATGGTCTAGGCAGAGGGGTTTGGTCTGACCCTTAGATACTCACTCTTCCTTAATTTCAACCTATTCCAAAATCTGCCTCCATTTAGAAGGACTTAACCTTAACAATCTCTTAACTAATCATGGAAGAGCCCAGAAGATGGAATATAATTTTACTATACAAGCTCTTTTCCATCAAGATTCAGTGAATGAAATTATAAAAATCCCTCTTGCCCAAATAGACATTCATAACTTGGAGGATAAACTCATTTGGACCCATCACACATCTGGAAAATTCTCATACAAGTAAGCTTATGCATCTATTAATATGAATCACAATCACAACATTCCTCTTGATCAGTTTAGTAATTGGAGAAAACTTGGGAAAATCAAGAACCAGAATAGATTGAAAAATTTCAACTGGAAAATCCTCAACAACATCACTCCCACAAAAAAGATGTTGAAAAGATTTCTTCTTCTGAGTGATGAGGAAACCCAATGCCCAATTTGTAACACTGAGGAAGAAACAAAAATTCATCATTTCTTGCAATACACTTTCATAAGAATTTTATAGAGACACTCCTCTTGTCCACTGAATATCTTATATTTTGCTAATAATGATATTAGCCAAAGGATGGATTGCATTATCAGTCCTTCAAAGAGCCTTAATATTCCAAGCAATGTTGAAAGCCCTTTCAAATTTTTTCCATCATAGCTATGGACAACATTTGTTCTCCTAGAAATAAGATAGTCCATGAGGCCTTCACACCCAATGTTGATAATTTTATCTCTGGTACTCTAAAAATCTATAAAGAACACTGATGTTTGGGACAATAAACAGGTTAATGAAAGCCATAGTTGGAGAGCTACACCTAGAGTTCACTACACCTAGAGATCACAACACTTTAACATTTGATGTGGTGGTAAGAAGCTTAGGTAACACAACAGCAGCCATATGCAGATCAGAGGAGGCTTTTCAATATTCGTCCAAACTACATTCATCCAAAGTTTGAATCAAAACCAGGGAGAAGCTACAGCAATGCTCATAGGAGTCATGGTAGCCAAGGAAAAACACATTAAGAAACTTATAATTGCAGTTGATACTACAAGCAGTGAATGATTCAGAAAAGATTTCAGATTGGATTGTTCAACCTATAATCAACGATATCACAAACTTATTGTAGTCTTTTCAAAACTGAAAAATTAGGAAAATTCATCGAGATTTCAATCGATGCGCACATTCCATTGTGCAATGATAGCTTCCAATAGTTTATACGGAAGCATACCCCTCATTTCAAATCTTCCTTGTCTTTTAGATTTTCATTGTGGTAAAGAGCCACATGTTATGTTGTAATATATAAATGCAAGTACTTGTATGCTTTGACATCTTGTAATTTCTTACATATGAATGAAGCTTGTTTATTTGCGAAAAAAAAATGCAGTTCTACATCACAACTAAATCTTTTATTCTCATGTGTGTTTTATTTATGAGAAAATATATTTGTAACCGTGAGTTGTGCAAGCGTGTCAGAGCTCCAAGAAAAGTTGCATCTAGAAGTGCCGCCCATGTCCTAACCATGTCAGGGACATAGCCCTTGACCATGCCACAAGTATGCCTTGGCTCGTGCCTTATCACGCACGGGGCTCCCAACATGCAGGCCATGCCCAGGCCAGGCCATAGGCCCAGTAGCCTTGCGTAGCCCAGCACAAGGCCAGACATGTGCACGCCCATGCACATCCACTTGCGCCGTAGGGCCTGTGCAAGCACAGCCGCACGCCCATGCGTGTGCCCATGCCCATAGCCCAGTGCTGCACGCCAGCGAGGTTAGTGGCATGCCTTCTAGGCATGCCATTCAGCGCACAACTCCAACCCGTGCCTTGAGGAGCAGGTTGGTGACATGCCTACCAGTGTATGGCCCCAGCGCCTGCCTTGTAGCCTCAATGCCCATGTTACCAGCCTGGGCCATGCAGCAGCCATGCATGGCACTGTGCCGTGCCACCTAGCAGGCCTATGCATGGCTCTCGGCCACGCTCATCAGCGGGCCATGCACGACACCTTGCTGTGCCATCCAGCTAGCCCATGCGTGGCCCTTACCACTCCCATCAGCAAGCACACGTGTGGCCCACGCCACACCCAACAGCTAGCCATGCATGACCCCATGCCGTGCCCATCGACCAACCATGCATGGCATTATGCTGAATCACCATGAGTCACCATTACCCATCCACGGGCCATAGCATGCCACGGGCCACCTTGGCCCGCCCACTATTATTTTATTGCTTTCAAACTTTATTTCTTATTTTATTTATTTAATTATTTTTAAGGGACATTTTTGGGGTTTTCAAGTTGTAACCTTTATAAATAAGACCCTTAGACATTTCTTTTACATCTTTTGGCAAATACCCTAGAGGGAGATTATTTTGTTTAGGAGATCATAATTTCGGTGCATTTGCATTTAGAATTTTTGGGTGAAATTCGTGAATCCTAAAGAGAGGATCACTCTATGCAATTCATTGAATTGGTGTGATTCAAGTTATCAATATATGAAATTTTCTTTCAACATTGTGCAATCCGTGAATCATTGTTGATTGTTTATCTTTTTCTTCTTGAGTGTTCTTATCATTTGCATTGTGCCTCCATTCCATTATTTCATTTGATCCATTCCCACTCATAATTTCGGCTAACCTAGTGTTTGCCCTAATTACCATATTTGGCCACTACCCCAAATACCCTTCATCCAATTCATCATAAGCCCTAGCCGAAATTCCCATACTTACCATAATTGGTCACTTACCAAATCACCCTTCTTCCAACACTTTCCTACCCTAGCCGAACCCTACAGTCTAAGAACACTAATATCCTTCATATCAAACCAAATAGCTGCCCAACACTTACGATATTTACCACATACCATATCAAGCCCCTCATTGACCTAGCCGAAACCCTAAAGCTCTCATCTTCCAAATATTTCATATATTTTCATCAATACCCTTCTTACACCTAAACCCTAATTCCAAACTCCAAAGTGGCACCAACCTTAGTGCTTCCCCCATAACCGTGCGCCCCTTGCATGCTTTGGAGCCCTTTGCACTTATCATTTTTTCATCATTCCCCATACACCAAATCATCCTAAACACTTAACCTCACCATACCAAAATTGCTATCCACACCATTGTTGCGCCATATCCAAGTAAGAGAGGACTTGGCATTCGGTCAACACAAGGAGGACCTAGGTGTGGAGATCATAGTGTTTCGGGACCTGACCGAGGTCCTTAACAAAGCGTCCGTAATTGCTTTGAAAAAAATGAATAAAACATGGAACTTATATTAAAAAAATTAATTTTTTAATAGTAGACCCCACTTTTTTTCAAAGCAATTATGCGGTGTTTATGCACTTTACGGTTGTATGTAGAATTACTCTTTATTTATATAAGCCCAAGTGTATCAAAATTACGACATGTCAAATACAGATATTACATGTCAATTTTTTTTTTTCAGAGCACTCGAATATTTTACTAGGTACATACATATGTTTTGATCGAAAATTAGAGCTTACATGAAAATTAAGCTATACAATAAAATTATTATGTATATATATATCTGTATATATTTATATATACTTACATGAAAATGAAGCTATAAATTTCGGTCTTTTCCCTTTCAAATGATCTTTTTAGTAATATTTTTTATTATATATCCTTCATACCGTAAAACTTTTATAATTAGCACTTACTTTCTCTGGCCTGCCTCTTTCATGATCAGTTTTTTATTGGCTAATTTTTTGCCTCATTGTTTTTTTTAATTTCTAGTTAATTACTACCAAAAAAATGTTGAGATCAAATAAAAAAAAAAATGTGTTTATGATCTTCACATCTGCAAATCATGATACTGACCCTGAATCGAGAAAAGTATACACACACACACACGCAATACAAGCAAATTAACAAATGCATGAGGAGCAGACGCACTCGGATATATGTAAACCCGACTCAACCTCGTTATATTGTACAGATAGATTGGATACATAATGCAGTACTTTATCTAAACAAGCTATATATATATATATATAACCCATTATATATGAGGGTTCAAAACTTAGTATATATGAATTTTATATGCCATATAATATAGTGGATCATGATCTACTTCATTTATTTAGATACTACTGTCACTCCTGCACATGACTGCCAATCTTAATGACTAAAACATCAGTTGGGTATGAGTTTGAAAGGAGGCTTAACAAGAGCTGGTGTTGGATCGTATCTTCCATAGTCTTTGGTGTTGGCCCTAAGAAGCCTTTCATGGACAGAAATTATGTCCTGATCTTCATGTGGTATTCCCTAGCCAGTAAAAACCAGACATTGAATCAGCAAATCTGAGGTTCTTGTGCATGTTAAACGATATTCATCACAGTAATTTTACAAGAATATTAATGTACCTAGAATGTTAAAGTAATTTAGTGCTTCTCAAATTTGATTATTATTACAGCAATTCATCCTCTGGTGCTTTTGATCGTGCATGCATCATATGAAATGGCTACAGAAAGAGACAACACCCCCACCCAACACAAACAATGAAAGGAAGTAAGAAAATAGCGATACTCATTTGACAAACCTCATTAAGTAGTGCATCCGCTTCTTTAGCCAACTCACTGACGAGCAAGGGGTACTGTCGGACTGCAAAGGCAATTCAAACATAGAATTAATGGTGTAAACTTCTCCTCTTATGTTGCATATTTTAAACAATTTATATGCTTAGTATAGAGTATATGCGTGCTTCAGATGGAAGTAATGCTCGTAAAACAGCTTATAATTTTGTTCACATGCCTTGCACTAATATTAGCATCAGGAAGATTAGAATATATATACAGATCAAGCCATGGAAACTTTACATCATGTTGGAGTGTCAGAAACGGATAATTTTTATCTTATCCAGCAGTATATATACATAAATATAATTAGCAACAAAATAGGGCGAAACTCAAAGACCCACCTGCGAGACAAGTTGATAAGAGTACTGATGCCAAAATGAGGAAGAGGAGACTGGATCTCTTGAGAAGAATGAGACCCATTTTAGGACGCAATTTGTGTTTTGTAACTAAGCTCTTTTCTCATGCAAGAGAATTGTCCCAATTAATGATGCTTCCTTGATAATACATTATAAGGAACATGAAATTTATTACTCAAGAGTGGGAGCCATATATATAATATGCATAGAGAGAAGCTGATCAAAATTGATAGTTGATTAAAAAAGAATGCAAGTTTCATTCCCTTTTAAATTTAATAATCAAACAATAAAAAGGGGAAGGAGACCGCCTTTCTGTTGTTGGGGCACTAAGTCTACGAATTAGTTAGTGGATTCACTGAGTTGATATGTTAATTTAAGATGATAATCCTCTTGATGAGATCATGACGCCTAGCTAGTGAAAACTACCAGAATGCCCCCCTCAATTTTATATATAAAACAAAACTTAATTGCATGCTAATAATTAATAATATCAACTTCTTGATTTCTATTTTTCTTCCAGCCCCCAGCTAGCATTAATGCAATGTATTGGCATCCAGATGATCAAAGCTGGAACTAAATCGATATCATATTTGCTAATTAAGACCACCAGGAGAAAATTATTATGATTTTCCACCTCAATGGAAAAGTATCTGAGTCGTCCCGGCCAATATATATATAGAATTAATGTGTACTTGGGGTGGGGTTGCCTCATCATGTATAGGCTTTCGGCTCATATATATCTTATTTGCCTCAAAATTATGCAAAATATGTATGCATGTATGGAGCTAGAGCCTAGAATTGTATTTTCAGGTTTCAGCTGCTTAAGAATAAGATCGAAAGCTAGGGGTGGAGTGCAAACTTGGAAAGCATGCATATTGCTCGTGATTAGTGGATTATTTTGCCATGCTATCTTTTTAAAAAACATATTAGCTAGCAGGTTGGTATAAAATTATAGCTTTTGTGGATGACCAGTGCTCTCAATTATCGGTAAAGACAAAGACAACGCACCAAATACCACTGATTAAAAAGACATGACTGTGGTGGAGAATAAAGAGAAGCACTATACGTGGAGGTTTAATTATAATAATCATATCTTTGCTTACTTTTCTAACCAAGTGGTAGTACTGCATGCTAGGGCGGGCAGGTCCTCTTAATTAATGATCAACTAAATCCTCATTATTATATAATCCGAGTGTGAGATCGATTGATCATTGTGATCGATATTTTGTCATTAATTTCAAGCACGCCTGCAGATCAGGCAAAGGATGTATGTACGTCGTAATTTGTTCGATCCCACTTTTGATCAGTTGATGATGATCTCCCAGTGAAAAGATGACATTTGAACGCGGTACCTAATTATATTGTACTTGAGCTGATGCATGCCATTAACCATTAACCTAATTTATATTTCTGTTAACTTAATTTAATTAACAAGCATCTCCAAGCTCTACTAACTTTGATCTTGATTTTGTTAATTACAATATTGCCTTTGGCCTTTATCTTCAATTGTCAATCCCTCGTCAGTATTCTTTTTCTCCTCCTTTCTAGTAAAAAAATTTATTCTTTGGTCAATATCTCTAGACCTAAAAGTACGAGAATGACAGAAAATAATAACAACAACAATAATAATAATAATAATAATAATAAAGAATAATAATAATAATAATAATAATAATAATAATAGTGGGTTAACATGAGTTGACCTCTAATGGATCCCCCAACTAAAAAATTAGCATATGTTGGACCAAGTCACGAAGGTCGGCACAGAGAGCTTTGCATTGAGAAAGTGGATCACAATAATTTTAGTACCGATCTTTAGTTTTTCAGAACAAAGAGAAATTATGCTTTCCATGATATCAAAATTATGTCATTGTCGAATTCAGAATATATATTAGGAATGCAATTAAGAAGAATTTTACAAAAATTAATTCATTAATTGTGCTTCAGCTCTGTACATATATAGTTTTCCATATGCTTATAATTCGGGCCCAACTCACACGAGTGGCTTCCAAAAGAGAACAGTTTGAGCCAATATGAAAATCTATCACGATTCTCCAATAAATGTTGCAGATCTAAGATAAGGATTGAGCAATGATTTTAGGATATTGGATTAAATTGATCAAAAGGGTTTTAGGTTGGGTCTGGATAGAGAATTTAGACGAGATGAGAATATATATTTTGAATAGTAGTTGAATAAAATATTGTTAGAATATATATTTTTTAATATTATTTTTATTTTTGAAATTTAAAAAAGTTGAATTATTTATTATTTTTTATATGAAAATTTGAGAAAGTTGTGATAATGAAATGAGATAAGAATGTTTGTATATATAAACTGAACCTAAAATCATGGCCACAAACAAAACGTAATTTCAAATTAAAGTGATCATTTGACAGTGCTGCATACTTTAAAATATTTAAATCGAAATCAAGGACCACAAGTGGGAACTGGTGTTGAAATTGGTAATTGATGATGGTCAAAGGTCCATCATACACAAAGATGCCAAGTTTTAAAAGAGAAATTCCCAATTGTGCTAGAATTATTCATGAGCTTATACAGCTATGAAAAAAGACTGGATATGATCATTAAAAAGTAATGGCGGGGGCAAAACTTATTAATTTAGTAATTGGACCTTATTGATACAAAAAACAACAGTTATATATGGATGTAAATATATTGTGTTTCCCCTGTTCGTAATAAAAATAATTAGAATCTTTGGTCGCTAAATTAATGGCTTCTAAAAACTGTGCTCTCTCTTATTGGTAAAAGTAAAAATAATTGTGTACAGGAAAAACGAAAAACAAAAATTAACAATAAAAATGTTGTTAAAAATCCATCCACTAAATGGGTAAGAAGACATGAGTAGACAAAAACTCACCACATCCAATATAAAGAAATTTTATACACTATATTATCATCTCACTATATAAGATGCAACATATCTATCACTATTAGATGATTGTTTATAAATATGTCACATCTTACATAATAAGATGAGAGTATGGTGTATAGCATTAAACACCGTAATTTTCGATTTGGTGAAAGTTAAAAGCCGATTAGGCTAGCTAGGGGTGGTGATTTATTGGGTAGTATAGTAATGCAAGTGGCAACGACGAGGACTAAATATATGATTATGGGGATCGCAAAATTGTACCACATGATATTGATCATTTAAAACGTATTTTGCGAGTAGACAAAGCGGATCTTAATTCTATTCGTAGGTACTTGTGTTGCAAATGATATTTTTTCAACACCTTAATATATATTTTTTAGACTTTCTTGAATATTTGTTATTGCCAAGGTAAATTGACTTTCTGCTGACTGCATCAAAGTAACTATTCCCACTGCATGGTCCTAAAAGCCAAAAAATAAATGAACCAAATCAAATACAACAACGTAAAAGCCCAACATCTAGAACGAAGACTCAACATAAGCCTGAAGTACTCCATCTTTATTGAAGAGAAGCGATACTTTGAAATACGGATATTTCAAAAAATCGCCCACACTGCGTATGTAATTGATCTAGTAATCACCTATACTTAGAGAGCAGCTCAAACAAAGACTCAATATATCCGTCCACGACTCTGAAATACTTGTGCCTCCAGTTCTTTTTAATGATTAGGATCCCAAAGAAAGCCCAAAACCCGAGTGCATACGACACAGTTACAAATGCGTAGAAGAAGAAAGGGTGATCAATCATTCTAGTTCCTTCTTTTTCTTCAGGTTCCGATTGGTTTGCGGTTGAGCAGTTTCTTGGCAGGGGGTCTCCATAGAGTTCCGAATTACCCTCATAGCATTGGCTTGTGAAAGTTAAGAATTGATGCTCAAATGGGATTCTTCCTGACAGATTGTTGTAGGCAACACTAAATATAGATAGAGAAGTGAGTCCAACCAATTCAGAAGGGATTCTCCCTTTCAACTTGTTGTGAGAAAGATCCAAACTCTCCATGCTTCTCAAGTTTCGAAAAGAGATTGGAATGGAACCTGTTAGAGAATTATTCGACAAGTTCAAGAACTGAAGTTGTGACAATTCTCCCATTTCAAAACGAATGTTACCTTTGAACTAGTTAGATGATAGGTCAATTTCGATTATCATCAAGAGGGGGATACCTTTGAAAGTATATAATCTATTTTTTATGAACAAAGACAATTGAGCTTTCAGTGTTATAATGTAGGGATCCTTGTCGTAGGGATACCTTAAATCAAGTCTTTCCAAAAAATCATCCCAGTAAGTAGGGCTTGGAGAACTCGTGTTCCAGAAAGTAATGTTATCAAGGCAGGAGGGAATACCTCCTGAAAGATGATTATGAGAGACGTAAAAAACTTGCAGTGTTTTCATCCAAAAGAGTCTTTGGGAAAGGTGACCTTCAAAGCGATTTCCACTTAAAATAAGTGCTGCCAAGCTAGAATGATCATACAACCACTCTGGAATATTACTGGACAAATCATTGTCTCGAACATCTAGGATTACTAAATTTGGACTGTTTGAGATGGTGGGAGAGATTACTCATTTGAAGTGATTGCCACTTAGATGTAAGATAATCAACCATTTCATGTTTGCGTCCTTTGGTAGCATCTATCCTTGCAATTTGTTGTTTGATAAATCTAGCAATCTAATTCGCGTGCCATTTCTAGTCAAACTCGGCGGTACTGTTCATGAGAGCATGTTATGAGAAAGGTCTAGAGATTCGAGAGGCGGATTACCAAAGGACCAAGGAATGTTGCCTTTTAATGCATTTGAGGACATGTCAACACCATATAAGCTTGGAAGAAGATATCCAATATTTTTTGGAAGAGAGCCTTTGACATGATTATTAGATATGTCCAACCACACAAGTGGTGAAGTTCCATTAACAGAGCAATCAAGGAAAGAACCATCGATTTTGTTGCCACTCAAGTACAAAGCTGTGATATTCATGTTGAAAACTAGATGACAAGGTACGCTTCCTTCTAATGAGTTGTTAGACAAATCTAGCGAAAGCAATAAATATTGGGTGGATATGAAGGTTAGGACAACGTGACCATCCTTCTTGTTGAGGCTGCAGTCTGCCAAGTATAGAAAATGTAGTTGAAAGGTGGGCACCTACGAGGGAGACTCTGTTTCGATTTCCAACTCGTAATTGTTTGAAAGACTGAGGTAGTAAAGACTAGAAGCATTGGCAAGTATGGAAAATGACAACACTCCTTCTACTCGATTACCTAAAACCTTAAATTTCATAATCTTGCTCTGGTTAGAGAAAATCGACTAGATATGATCATTAAAAAGTAATGGGCAAAACCAATTGGACCTTATTGATACAAAAAACAACAGTAATATATGGATGTAAATATATTGTTTTTCCCTTGTTCGTAATGAAAATAATTAGAATATTCGACTGCTAAATTAATGGCTTCTAAAAATTGTACTTTCCCTTATTAGTAAAAGTAAAAATCATTGTGCATAGGAAAAATGAAAAACAAAAAGTACCAATGAAAACGCTGTTAAAAATCCATCCACTAAATGAGTAAGAAGACATGAGTAGACAAAAACCCACCACATCCTATTCTATATATTTACGCACCATATAATAACGTCAAATATAAAGAAAATTTTATACATTATACCATCATCTCACTCTCATTTCACTATGTAAGATATCTTATATTTATTACTATTACATAATCCTTCATAAATATGTCACATCTTACATAATGGGATAAAAGTGTGATGTATAGCATCAATTAAGCACCGTAATTTTCTATTTAGCAAAAGTTAAAAGTCGGTCAGGCTAGCCAGGGGTACTGGTGGTTCATTGGGCAATATAGTAATGCAAGTGGCAACGACAAGGACTAAATATATGATTATGGGCGGGCTCGCAAAATTGTACAACATGATATTGATCATTTAAAACGTATTTTGTGAGTAGACAAAGCGGATCTTAATTCTGTGTAGTACTTGTGTTGTAAATGATATTTTTTCAACACCTTAATATATATTTTTTGGACTTTCTTGAATATTTGTTACTGCCAAGGTAAATTGATTTCCTGCTGAGTGCATCAAAGTCACTATTCCCACTGCATGGTCCTAAGAAGACAAAAAATAATTGAACCAAATCATATACAACAGCGTAAAAGCTCGACATCTCAAACAAAGACTTAATGTTCAATTTGGAGACACAAACCTTCTTATCTTATCTCATCTCATCATTACAACTTTTTTAAAATTTCATACAAAAATATAATAAACAATTCAACTTTTTCAAGTTTCAAAATAAAAATAATATTAAAAAAATATATTCTAACAATATTTTATTCAACTACTATTCAAAGCATCTCATCTCATCTGAACTATCTATCCAAACCCAACTTAATATAAGCCTAAAGTACTCCATCTTTATTGAAGATAAGCAATACTTTGAAATACAGATATTTCATAAAATTGCCCACACTACGTATGTAATTGATCTGGTAATCATCTATACTTAGAGAGCAACTCAAACAAAGACTCAATATATCCATCCACAGCTCTATAATACTTGTGCCTCCAGTTCTTTTTAATGATTAGGATCCCAAAGAAAGCCCAAAACCCAAGTGCATACGACACAGTTACAAATGCATAGAAGAAGAAAGGCTGATCAATCATTTTAATTCCTTCTTTTTCATCCTTAATTTGTTGCCCTTTTGTTGCCCTAGGCAAGGGGTCTCCAAAGAGTTCCGGATTACCCTCATAGCATTGGCTTGTGAAAGTTGAGAATTGACGCTCAAATGGGATTCTTCCTGACAGATTGTTGTAGGCAACACTAAACACAGATAGAGAAGTGAGTCCAACCAATTCAGAAGGGATTCTCCCTCTCAACTTGTTGTGAGAAAGATCCAAACTCTCCATGCTTCTCAAGTTTCGAAAAGAGATTGGAATGGAACCCGTTAGAGAATTATTCGACAAGTTCAAGAACCGAAGCTGTGACAATTCTCCCATTTCAAAAGGAATCCTACCTGTCAATTGGTTAGAAGACAGGTCAATTCCGGTCATTAGCATGAGAGGGATACCTTTGAAAGTATATAATCTATTTTTTATGAATAAAGACATTTGAGCTTCCGATGTATAGAAAGGCGGAATATAATAGCCTCCCAATCGGTCGTCGGGATACAATAAATAAGGTTTTTCACCAAAGTAATCCCAGTAAGTAGGGTTTAGATTGTTCCAGAAAGTAATGTTATCAAGGCAGGAGGGAATACCTCCAGAAAGACGATTGTGAGAGACGACAAAAACTTGCAGTTTTTTCATCTGACAAAGTCTTCGGTGTAGGTGACCTTCAAAGCGATTTCCACTTAAAATAAGTGCTGCCAAGCTAGAATGATCATACAACCACTCTGGAATGTTACCGGACAAATCATTGTCTCCAACATCTAGGATTTCTAAATATGGACTGTTTGAGATGTTGAGAGAGATTACTCCTTTGAAGTGATTGCCACTTAGATGTAAGATACTCAATTGTGTCATGTTTGCGTCCTTTGGGAGCATCTGTCCTTGTAATTCGTTGTTTGATAAATCTAGCAATCTAAGTCGTGTGCCATTTCTAGTCAAACTCGACGGTACTGTTCCTGAGAGCATGTTATGAGAAAGGTCTACAGATTCGAGAGGTGGATTGCCAAAGGACCAAGGAATGTTGCCTTCTAATGCATTTGAGGACATGTCAACACCATATAAGCTTGGAAGAAGATATCCAATATTTTTTGGAAGAGAGCCTTTGACATGATTATCAGATATGTCCAACCACACAAGTGGTGAAGTTCCATTAACAGAGCAATCAAGGAAAGAACCATCGATTTTGTTGCCACTCAAGTACAAAGCTGTGATATTCATGTTGAAAACTAGATGACAAGGTACGCTTCCTTCTAATGAGTTGTCAGACAAGTCTAGCGAACGCAATAAATATTGGGTGGATATGAAGGTTGGGACAACGTGACCATTCTTCTTGTTGAGGCTACAGTCTGCCAAGTACAGAAAACGTAGTTGAAAGGTGGGCACCCAGGAGGGAGACTCTGTTTCGATTTCCAACTCGTAATTGTTTGAAAGACCAAGGTAGTAAAGACTAGAAGCATTGGCAAGTATGGAAAATGACAACACTCCTTCTAATCGATTACCAGAGACCTCAAATATCGTAATCTTGCTCTGATTAGAGAAAATCGATGAAGGTAGATTGCCCTGCAAGCGATTATCCGATAGATCAAGAATTTCAAGATTTTCAAACCTCTCAAGACAAGAGGGAATATGGCCTTCCAATGTATTATTATGAAGGTACAACTCCCTTAGATATTTTAATCGCTTCAGTTCACAAAAAGCTGCAGCAAAGTTAGTTTGACAAGTGAGTCTAGTAGTGATCTTGGCAATATGCTTTGAAGACACATAAATAAATAAATATTTCTTCCAACAATTTAGAATAATTGATTTTGACAAATGTAGCAAGGTATCCCAAATCAAAATTGTTGACAAGAAATATAAAATCAAGTGGGAAAAAGAAAACAAACCGAAGACTTATAACAAACAGCCACCTTATTCAAATGAGGAATTTTAAGCCCACAAATACAATTAGAAAATTATACTTGACATAATTTTACGTGATATATTAGTTTTAATTTTTTTTAATGAGACATAATACGTCAAGTATAAACTTTAATTTTGTCCTCCTTCAATAAATCTTGAATTTTTTCACTCAAAACTATATCCAAAAAAGTTTTCTTGTACTGCCTATGCCTTCTTCCAATCAACCTACTCCAAATGAAGGAAGCCCTCTCTTCCAACCCTACTCGGTAAATGGGAAGCCTATCTCCCTAGAAACAGCATCCTTAGACCCATCTTCATGATTTATTCTAACTGTTTCATAAATTTTAATCTATATTGTTATAAAGAGAATTACAAGCATATCTCTATGCAAAATCCATCCATTATCACAATGCACACGTCTAGCTAAAAGTAAATTTGGATCTTTACTTCAAAGGCTCGTAATGATACAATTTTTCTTAAAATAATTTTTGCCTCGACCAATTTGGATCGATTGGTGTGCACAGGATTAAAGCAAAATGGTTTCAGGATACAATGTAACCCAGAAGAACGATTTTGTTATTTGATTGCGTTATGCAATTAACGAAATCAAACCAGACCAAAAAAATTGTAATTTTGGCAAGAACATAATTATAAGTTAATAACCGCTAACTAAGAACAATAGAAGAGAACAAAAACTGAGAGAGAAGAACTAAATCAAAAATCGATCTCACATTTTCTCATCAGGTATCTTTATAATATAGCAATCCAAACATACGTCTGGGCCAAGATTTATGTTTTCTCATCAGGTACAATTGTCCAATATGTTTTTTATTTTTCATGTGTTATTTTGGTTGTTTGGAGTGTTTTTAGGGATCTCCCTACGGTTTATTTATATTTTAATGAAAACTCATATTTACCTAAAAGAAAAAAGAAAAGAAATAACTAAACCCACGTGAAATGAGACCCGAAAAAGGAACATCAACTAAGAAAGTTATTATATAAATATATATATTTATTATATATATATTTATATTTATAGGACAAAATCGGGTTGGGATTCTCACCTTGAAGCTCTCCTCCAATGTTCATGCTCATAAGATCAAGAACCTCCAGTTCATTGAATAAGGTGAACAAAGTCACATTCGGATACCATGTGAATATTGACGGCGCCTTCATTCTGTCCAGCAAATAGATATCGGTAACTTTCCCATCATCGTCACACGCTATATTATTAGATACTAAACAACAATCACGACTCCCGTCAAAATGGGCGAATAGTAGACCATTTGAAGAGTTTCTGATCTCCAACAGAGCTCTGTTCTGTTCTTCGCTGCATCCAGCTTCAACCCAAGCGGATGGGCAAAAAGTGAGAGCCATAAACCAAAGGAAGATCGTGACCTTATTGGCAAAGGAAGCGTCCATTTGTGATCAAGAGATTGTTCGAAGGCAAGTAATAATGTTTTTGTTTATATGCAACGACTGGATGAATGGTTTTTTGCATATTTATAAACTGGATTGAATTGGACATGATGATAATACCCGGTCCTTACGTAGGTTCACCTTTTTTACTATATTTTCGGTCTTGGTGTGAACGACTTGCCCCGGAAAGCAAAAGACAAAACTTAACATAAATAATTTGATTGGCAAGATGTGAACAAAACCTTGGATTCAAACTTGGAAACAAACTGAAAATGGGTAAGAGAAGTGAGCATCATTCGGCTAGGAAGGAAGGAAACCATTTCTTCTCTTGCTTGTGGGTCGCACGGCTTGGAGAAGGGGAGAGGAAGCTTTGATCTCTTAGGATGAAAAGAGAGGAGGAAGGAAGGAGATGAAGGTGGAGGCTTGGAGGAGAGAGAACTTTTTCTTCTTTGCTTGAGGAGACCGACGGGTTCATAAGGGAAAATGGACTTAAGTCACTTTTGGTCAATCTTGCTTCATAAGCCAAGGAGGATGAACGGTGGGGATCTACTCACCTCAAAATATTTTTTCCACCTACCAATTCAATAGTAGAGGAAGCTTAGGTCATTTCTTGAATAATTAAAAATTAAAAGTGAGAAAAATATTGTAAGGTCTTAAAATTATGTCCTTGATTTATTTTAATAAATTCCATTTTAAAATAAAGCTTACCTTTTTTTTTTTTTGGTTTGAAATGAGAAAAAAACACATTGTTATATGTTTGCAGACCTAGCTACTAGCACATGATTTATTAAATTTTTTCGCTTAGTATATGAATTGTACATGGAACCTAATAACACATGGAAATATAGTTTATTGATAATTCAAATCGATTCATATATCTATTACAAAGTAAATAATATGCTCCAATTTATTGTATTTATTATTATCCCTAATATGTTAATATAGTTAAGCTGAATAAATATAATTATATTTTTATTATATTTTATTTTTTATATATATTTTTAAAACATATCTGTTGATTATAATTTATATCTATATTTCAGTTGTGCGTATTGCGGTCGTTGGAATCCTGCATTTTCGTTTGCCTTTAATTGGTCCCCGACTTTTTGGTATGTCTTGATCCCTTTTAATATAAAAAAAAGTCTGGTGTTTATATTTTGTAATAATTATTTTGCTTATTTACATGATTGTTGACAATATCTTCTAGCATATTTATCCTAGATTCTAGCTGCAGCTTAGTATAAAATATATATATATATATATATNTTTAGTTTCACAATTTTTTAGCACTTAACATGTATGATTCTTTACACACCAGTTACGTGCCTTTTTCAATATATTTTTAATCATATCAAACCACCAATCGACTGTACAAGTTGTCATATCATATTGATATATATCATATGATACTATATATATATTGTATAACTCTATACTTATATGATATAGTGATGTAGTATATATAGTTTATATATTATATGACAAATTCTACTCATCAACCTTACATTACATACTTACTTATAGAAAAAGAAAATAAAAATATAAAAAAATAATAACATGTGTGTGGTGTAGGGCTGGTGAGTAGAATAAATCATACTATATATACTATATATAGTAATACTTGTATGATATAGTGATGTAACATATATAGTTTATATTATATATATTTATATTATAGTATAAAATATATGTACAATATATAATATTAATACTATTATATACTAAATTTAAAATCGAGACTTAATAAATTAAAAGGCTTGATATTTAAAATATTATAATGAACATTGAAGATCACAATATATGTTCGACAGGTATATGTAGCGGTCGAACACTAATTTGAATTACGTTCAAATTTCTAAAACATCGTTCGAATGATAAAACACATATAACATCTTACGAGGGCTTGAAGTATCACGCACACCGTTTCAAATACCCAAAAAATCCCAAATCTCTCTCGCAGTTCAAATGCTCCGCACCATTTCGATTTTTGTCGTCACTGCCACCGTCAACTACCACATCTACTCAACAGGTACACAACTTACATGTTTTGAATGGGTTGATCTAGAGTTGTTTGGGTTGATTATTTTTAGAAAATAGGAATCATTTTTAGATTTCTATTTTTCTTCAATGGACACCATAGGTGGCCAGAAAACTCAAGGTCGGGATGCCTCTATGCTCAGCCCAGCCTTGAATGCTTGTTATTTGTGGAAGAACGAAAGGAAACCATCGATTCCTTTCATTTTAATGGCCACTGAGTTGACTCAGTTATTGTTAAGTTTGATCCAAAAACCATTCAAAAGATGTTCAACGCATTCGAACGTAATAAAGTCACGCCTCGAACGGATCTGGCCCCATTTGAACAATTGATTAAACAGTGTGTTCGACCGCATATGTCTCACAGTCAAACGTTACACGAATATAGTTTTCACATTCGAATGGTTAATGATTTGATCGAATGACTTCCACACAATATAGTTTATAATTGCTTTAATAAGGCATTTTTTATGCAGCTTCAGGTATTATATTTTAAAACCAATTTTCTTACTATTATTTTTGAAATTTCAAGTTCGTAATGGCTTATAGAGGAAGGAAGTGTGGCAGGTAAAGGCAACCCTCCAACAGAAAAGGTTGAGAGAGGACTGTATTACTGGAGCGACAAGTGGAGATCTTGGACTTTTAGGATCTTTGCTAGGAGGAGCGTTCCATGGTAGCTGTTTTCACTTTTCATAGAGCGTGTTTGGGAACCAAACATTGACCAAAAGGAAGAGGGGACATTCAAGGTCATTGCTTTCATCAACATTATATCTGAGTTCTATAGAGAGCTTGGTGGTGCCAGCCAAGATGATGAGGCATACATGATCTTGGTTCGAGCTGTATCAGTTACATTTTCAGTGGAAGCAGTAGTTGATTTTCTTGGTATCCCTCAACTGCCCACTACATATCAGAACTTGGTGCCCAAGGAGTCTACAGTTGCGGGTGATGGAGAGACGGCTGAGGACGAGGGCACTGATGTAGATGGACTCAATGGCCTCGTTAATCATGAGGTTCAATAGTTAGTTGTGAATCCAAATACTCTTCCCTATGATGGGACCAAGAGTATCAAACAGGCTGATTTATCCAGATTTTTCAAGATCATGAACATAATCATTTATCGCCAGCAACATTGATCCTCGGCAGCACAAGACTGTGGTTGGCATGGATTTGGCAAGGTTTATGATACACGTTGCTCGTGGGGAGCCTATCGACCTAGCGAGTTATATCTTTGCTAGGATTTGATCATAGGCTCATTATATTACTACAGATATCTTGACCTTTGGGGTCATGATCTCACGATTTTTATTGGAAATGAGGGTCCAACTAGATGTTACTGAGCGTGTTCGGGAGCTGATTGGGCCGATTAACTCCTCGACCTTGTCACGCAGCACGGGACACTCAAAATTTTCACCTCGTGCTCCCACTACTGAGACAATCGAGACTCAGGGAGATGCACATCCGAGAGATCATGGCGTATCAAGTGAGGCCTTTACACAGGAGGCATCACACACTACTATCCTTGCTACGTGATATAGTGCATGCAGAGATCCATGCACAAACAATAGGGGTAATTGATGCAATGTATACGGAGATCCAAAGTGCCACCTCTGACTTACATACAAAGATTGCTAGCATCTCTGAGACTCAAGTGACAATCAGTACTCTGCTAATACAATTGGAGGCACGCCTAGCTGAAGTCGATNACAAGGTTTATGATACACGTTGCTCGTGGGGAGCCTATCGACCTAGCGAGTTATATCTTTGCTAGGATTTGATCATAGGCTCATTATATTACTACAGATATCTTGACCTTTGGGGTCATGATCTCACGATTTTTATTGGAAATGAGGGTCCAACTAGATGTTACTGAGCGTGTTCGGGAGCTGATTGGGCCGATTAACTCCTCGACCTTGTCACGCAGCACGGGACACTCAAAATTTTCACCTCGTGCTCCCACTACTGAGACAATCGAGACTCAGGGAGATGCACATCCGAGAGATCATGGCGTATCAAGTGAGGCCTTTACACAGGAGGCATCACACACTACTATCCTTGCTACGTGATATAGTGCATGCAGAGATCCATGCACAAACAATAGGGGTAATTGATGCAATGTATACGGAGATCCGAAGTGCCACCTCTGACTTACATACAAAGATTGCTAGCATCTCTGAGACTCAAGTGACAATCAGTACTCTGCTAATACAATTGGAGGCACGCCTAGCTGAAGTCGATAATGTTGTAAAAGACTTGGGGTAGTAGTATTGTATATCTTTTTTATTTTTTTTAGTTTTTTGTATGGACACTTAATGTTTTGTAAACTTATTTAATTATGAATCGCCTTTTCCTTTTTTGATCTTTATTTTACATATTCTATAACTGCTATTTTTTAATATAATTTAAATATCCACAATTAATTAAGGTAATGTCTTGACATTAAAACAAATAAAAGTTCTGATCATGTAACGTATTATAGAAGCCTTCGAATGGATTTACCACTCCCGCCAAAGATTTGTTCATTATTGATCTTGCCATATATTCAGTTCGAACTATATATTACCCCTTCAAACGGTCATTAATACTGATCAAGTGAAATACAAAGCATTCGAACCAAAATCCCATTAGTTTGAACATTAAAATAAGTGTTTGAACCAAACTCCCTTTCAGTCGAACACTAAAATAAAATTGTTTGAATGGTAAGTTAATTTCTCACTAACTTTAATAACTTACCCCGCCAATTTTTCAGTTCGAACATAATTGATATCCATTCGACTTTTATGAGCGAACGGTTTAGTACAAGTTTGAACAATCATTTTATTGTGGATGAAATTATTCGTCACTAAATATCCCATTCAAACATAGTATTGCTTGTTCGAACAGTAAATGACTTTCATCAGTATTTAGATATGAAATTTTAATATCGTCCCTAAAATTCATTTTTTGGGACGATTTTTATTTTGTCCCAAAAAACTTTTTGTTGTTGTAATGAGTATAGTATTTGTATTCTAAGGTTTCGGACAAACCGGCCAGTACCCCACGAGTTACATTAACAAGTCATTGGACCAAAAAAAAAAAAACAAAGTTCACTAAAGTAAAGTTCACAAACTAATGTAGCTAAATGTGATAAGTACTTTAGATCTTCTTATAGTAAAAAGATATTTTAATTTAATGTAGCACAACAAAACACATGATTAATTTTTGTAAACTCTACTTTTATCATATATTTTTTTAATCCAACATTCTAGAACAAGCATATATGGTAGAAACCCATTACGCATATATTAAGTGAAAAAAATATCTATCTTATGCTTTTGTTACCTTTCCTTTGCCTAAGTCTTAAGGCGCCGGTTGGATAGTGAGTTGAGATGAGATAAATTGAGATGATAATTGAAAATTGAATAAAATATTGTTAGAATTTTATTTTTTAATATTATTATTATTTTAAAATTTGAAAATGTTGAATTGCTTATTATATTTTGTGTATAAAATTTAAAAAATTGTCATGATGAAATGAGATAAAACATTTTCACTATTCAAATGGAGCCTTAACATTGCCCAAGTTCCAATCCAACTCAGGGAGATAATATAGTTAAATTACTAAGATCTTGGTCTAAATCAAATTGGACATGATAATATATTGGTGCAAAAGGAGCTACAAAAGGAGAAAATAGTGAGAGAAAAGAGGTTGCTTCAAGGTATTGGTGCACCTGTAACTGCTGAATCTCAAGCAACGAAAACAGGAAATCAAGCACAAGAGAATCGGATGCATAAATTTTGGGATTTAGATTTGCATAAATTTGGGATTTAGATTTTGTATTTCAAATTTGAAAGTATACGTTATATCTTTATTTGATTCTCCAATTGTATTATATATAGCAACACTTGTACGCATATTACCATCAATAAAAATAGAGCGCATATTTTCATCCATTATTTTCTCAACCTCTACATGGTATCAGACCAATAGACCAACGTCATCTACCGGCATTTGTTTTTTCTTCATCATGCCTAATACTCAACCCACTCAACTCCCTCTCTTCAATCCCACCTCTCTCAATATTACTAAACTCAATCGTACCAACTATCCCACTTGGAAGGCCACCATGCTTTCATATCTAAAAGGCCAAAAAGTTTTTGGCTATCTCGATCGTTCTCTCAAGCAACCGTCACTGGAAATTGTTGACGACAATGGCACCAAGACTCTAAATCCTCTCTTTGACATTTGGAAAACTCAAGACAATTTAATTCTTAGTTGTCTCAATGCTTCTCTCACTGATGAAGTTCTTGCGCAGGTTGCTCACTGCACAACTTCTCGTGAAGTGTGGCTTGCTCTCACATCCTTTTTTGCTTCTTAGTCCAGGGCTCAAATCATTCAAGTGCGCACTCAACTCTCAACAGCTCGCAAAAACAATCATACAGCAAGTGAATATTTCATGCATATCAAACGTCTGGCAAACAACCTTGCTATTGTTGGACAACCCTTGAACATTGATGACACCATCACTTATTTGCTTGCTGGTTTGGAACCAGAATATGACTCCCTTGTCACTACCATCTCTGCTCGCGATGAGTCACTGACAATGGAGGAGGTCTATTCTATGCTTCTTACTTGTGAAGCCCGAATTTCACACCATTCCCAGTCTACTCCAACCATGAACGTGTCAGCCAATATAGTTGCACGCCAGCAGCATTTTTTCGAAAATCGTGCGTGGCTTTGGAGGCTCTAATCGTGGCACTAGTGGAGGTAATTCCTTACCCGGTAACTCTGATTTGTGGTGCCAATTATGTGAAAAATCTGGCCATACTACCTTTCAATGTTATAAGTGCTATGATCCTCATTTTCTGCCTCCCACCACCATGTCGGAATGCACAAGCCTACCTTTCCATCAACCAAATTCAGCAGCCGATTGACCAAGAGTGGAATGTTAACTCTTGAGCAATGCACCATCTGACAAACAATTTCAATAATCTTAATGTCCGTGGAGAAGAATATGTTGGCACTGATCAAATCCAAGTTGGTGATGATTCAGGTTTGTCTATAACCCACATTGGCACCACTTCTTTATCCACACCTTCAAAATCTTTTGTTCTTGATAAAATTTTTGTTGTTTCCTAAATCACAAAAAATATAATCTCTGTTAAAAAATTTACTCGAGATAACAATGTTTATTTTGAATTTCATAATAGTTTTTTTCTCATCAAGGACTACTCGGTTCCTTCATAAAGGCCACAACAAAGATGGGTTGTACACATTTTCTCCACCACTTCAACGAGTTGCCTCCTCTACCTTTGTCGGTGTTCGTGTTTCCATCTCTGATTGGCATCGTAGACTAGGACATGCTTCTTTTTGAACTGTTATCATGTGTTAAATTCCAATAAAATTTCTGTTGAAGTCAATAAAAGGCAATCTGTTTGCCCTGATTGTGAGATGGCCAAGAACCACAATTTTCTGCCTAAATGTACTCATTATTCTTATTTAGGATGTAAATGGAGTCGTTAAATGCAAAACGAAGCTAATTGGGCATTTTGGACAATTTTGACATCTCTTCGTAATTTGAACATAACTCTCTCATCCGAGCTCCGATTGAGATGATTCAAGATTCTATGGAACACCTAGAAAAATCTCTACAACTTTAATGTTTTGAGTGTGGAGTGATACTGGCTTCATCAATGTCAAAATTGGGCTTGAAGTTGACGCACTTACATTGCTGATGTTCCGGAACTTTCCTTATCGTGCAATTCAAATACGCAATTTAACTGCGGACGTTTTGAGATTTAGTGCACGAAAGTTACAGCTGGAAACACCACTTTCCTAGTTATATTAGGACTCTATTTTATTTTTAATATTTTCCTTAATTAGTCAGATTTGTATATTGTTATTTGAGGATAATACTTAGAATATTTTGAGGAGATTTGGTAGGATTCTAATACGGGGGGAATCATCAGACCAGAGACGTCTCTCCCTTCCCTCCTCTCCAACTTCTCCTTCCAGTTTTCATGATGACCTTGTGTGGCTAAACTTTCATAATTGCTCGAAGAAAATGAAAGCCTCAGAATCAATAAAACTGTGAGATCTAATTTGTTTTTAGCGTTCAATTTATGCTTTGAGTATCGGATATTTTTCTATGCCTATTTTCATGATTGTCTCGTTTAATTACTAGGAGGCCTACTAGTTTATTATTATTGCAATCCATTGCTAGATTAGATATCAAATCCGTAATTGTTTGATCCCTCTAATTTGTGAAGCAACTAAGATTTGATGATTTGCTGCGCTAGAAATTATTAGATCTTAGGAAGAATGCTCGGAGAAATTAAATGCAACTGCTTGTGCTTGTGTTGTTTAGTTCCATTGATCTTTTTAATTCTTAAGGCTGCTACTAGATTAAACCTTTAGATCTTGTCTTAGGTTATTTAGTAGTTAAGGTTAATTAGATCGCTTGTTTAACTGCGACTAAGGAGAGATAGGAAAATAATTCCAACGGTGAATATTCAAAGTATGAATTAATATATATTTGCATCGACCATCAGTTGTAAAATTTCAATTGTGGATGTTGACTTAGACCAAGGTTTGTTCTTTTGATTGATTTCGATACTTTAATTTGAATTGTTCCTTAGTTGTTCTTCTTAAAATTGTTTTTGTTATACTCAAGCCCCCACATCCTTGTTCACGTAGTATAAAACTAGGCTAAATACTCTCCGTGAGAACGATCCTTACTTGCACCACTACATATATTTTTAGGAGTATATGTTTTATTTTTGGTTGCCTGCGACAGCACACCATTATGTGTGTCTTTGGTTGTGCTTGTTGGACCAACCTACGACTCTACAATCATCACAAAATTGACTTCCGCTCCAAAACTTGCATTTTTGTGGGCCATAGTCTCTCACATCAGGGGTACAAATGCCTAGACTTATCAATAGAAAAAATCTATGTCTCTCGGCACGTGGTCTTTGATGAATCTCTATTTCCATATCAAAAATCCGATCTTCCCTCTCTCGGTCATCCTCAGTCCGAAACAACATCCCTTCCTCAATTTGAATCCCACACGTCCACACACCCTAACTTTGCATGCAAGTGCTGAAGATTCTCAACCTCATCCAATGCCACTTGTATTTGATCAGCTGCCACTTGCCACTCCAACAGCATTGCAACATCCAGATGCTGCCAACGCTCCAAACCCACATGCTGCATCGCGTTCGATGACTGCTGAACTCCCACAAACCAATATCTTGCTGAGCCAAGTGGATACATCTGCTCAAACCCAGCGCATGGTCACACAGTCACAAACAAATAGCCTCACGCCAAAGTCGCCGTATGTTAGATACATCAAATGCCCTCTTCCAAAAGCACTTCTTTCCGAGGTAAATACTTCTTATATTGAGCCAAGCTGTTTCACCGAAGCAAATAAACACTGACACTGGAGGAAAGCAATGCTTTCTAAATTTAATGCTTTAATTCAAAATAGAACTTGGGATCTAGTTCCACCCCAACAAAAATACAATCTTGTTGGCTACAAATGGGTGTACCGTGTCAAAAAGAAGGCAGATGGCAGTATTGAACGATTCAAAGATCGCCTTGTTGCTAAAGGCTTCCATCAACAAAAAGGTGTTGAACCAACCACAATTCGCCTAGTCATCTCTCTTGCGGTCTTTAATAATTGGCCGTTACGCCAATTGGATATTCAAAACGCATTTCTTCATGGTTTCTTAAAGATTATGTTTATATGCAACAATCACAATGATTTATTCATCCGAATTATCCTCATCATGTTTACAAATTAAAAAAAACGTTTGTATGGCCTTCTGCAAGCCCCAAGAGCATGGTTCTCTCGCCTCACGGATCAATTGCAAACACTCGGCTTTGAGGGCTCAAAGGCTGACACATCTCTTTACACGTTTCAGCAAGGCAAAGTTCAATTAATTATTTTCATCTATGTGGATGATATAATTGTTACAGGTTCAGACACAAAGGCTATTGATCAATTAATTGGAACATTATCAACAATTTTTTCAGTTAAAGATCTTGGGCAACTTTCTTTCTTCCTTGGTGTTGAAACATTCCATACTGGTGATGATTTGTTCTTAACCCAGCGCAAATACATTGGTGACTTATTACGGAAAGTAAATATGGACAAAGTGAAACCATGTGCAACTCCCATGGCAACCACCTGCAATCTCTTTAAATTTGAAGGTACCGAGTTTAGTGATCCTCAACTTTATCGGAGTACAATTAGAGCTTTACATTACCTTGGCTTTACACGTCCAGATATAGCTTACAGTGTCCATCGTGTAAGCAAGTTCATGCATCAACCAAAAGAACTCCACTGACAGGCTGTGAAGAGAATCCTTCGATATCTTAAGCATACTATTTCATTCGGCCTTCACTTTTCTAGACAAATTGATCAAGCTCTTCATGACTTTAGTGATGTTGATTGGGAGGGGATAGCGGCGATCGTAGAAGTGTGGGTGCAAACTGTATTTTCCATGGCAAGATTTAATCTCATGGAGTTGTAAACAATAGCAAACCATTGCAAGAAGTAGCATTGAGTCCGAATATAAATCTCTTTCCAACACCACTGCGAAACTTCAATGGATTCAATCGGTTCTACATGACTTACAGATTTCTTTTCCTAACTGTCCAAAGTTATGGTGTGACAATATTGGTGCTACATTTCTCTCATCCAATCTGGTGTTTCACACACGTACCAAGCATATTGAAATTGATTTTTATTATGTGCGTGATCAAGTCCTACAAAAGAAGCTTCAAGTTTAATTTGTATCCTCAAAAGACCAGTGGCTGACTTGCTCACCAAAGCGTTGAATGCTCCTTGATTCACTATGTTACGTACCAATATTCGATTGCAAGATTTGCCCTTTCGATTGTGGGGGGATATTGGTGCACCTGTAACTGTTGAATCTACAAGCAATGGAAACGGGAAATCATGAAACTATTATCAGTTATCACAAATCAAGCACAAGAGAATCAGATGTAGAAATTATGGGATTTAGATTTGCATAAATTATGGGATTTAGATTTTATATTTCAAATTTGAATGTATACATTATATATTTATTTGATTCTCCAATTGTATTATATATAGCAACACTTGTACGCATATTACCATCAATAAAAACAGAGTAGATTTTCATCCATTATTTTCTCAACTTCTACATAAGGTATGTTACAATGTCGCTTTCTTTAAGATAACATTTGCTCCCATTAGTAACGGTATGCACATGGATTATAAGCAAATTTACCTCCAATATATAATGACACCTAGAACAAATCTGTTTTTTTAACTGCATTATGCACACAAGAAATTAGACCTGAATACCTCAGATTTACTATGCAACCAAGAAATTAGAATTTTGTTTTCTCGAGAATGAACAGATCCTAATAACAAGTTTTGAAGAAATGAAATATTTGGTGAAAGAGAGAATTTCAAAATTGGCTTATGTGATCCTTCAATTTGTAGGTAAATAGGTCTATTTATAGATGGCCAAAGGATGCGAATGAAAAATTAAAAACATTTTGTTTCACTGACATATGTTCTGAATAGGTTTATTTATTATACCTAATACCAAGCAATGCATAGGTTGGACTTGGTCTAACGGTTACATGTCTTCTCCTCCAATCGGTTGACACCAATTCGAAACCCTGTGGACGCATAGTGGGGATTTAATTTTGAGGTTTGTTACTCATCATCACCACACACCATACTTTTATTTTATTCTTCCTAAACTAATTGAATTTTTCTACTCATCATCCACACACTACATATTTGGTAAGAGAAAAAGAAAAATTATACTCATTATCCTCACACTACACATAATTGTTTTTTTTTATCAAATGTGTAGTGTATGTATGGATAATGAGTAAAAGAATTTAATTAGTTTAAGAATTAAAAAAAAAAAGTGTGATGTGAGGTGCTCTGGGATGATGAGTAGCAAATCTCAAAGAAAAAAATTAAAAATTAAAAAATCATGTATGATGTGAAAATGATAAATAGAATTTTTCTTTAATTTTTCCCATGCATTGCTGCACTTTACGATTTTGCTTGCAGGGCCGCAAGATGCAGGCCCGTATGGGGGCGTCCCTTCTCAATAAAGGATCAAAACCCTTTCTTGACAAAGGTGTGGCTCAAACCCTAGCTCTATGGGTATACCAAAGCAATCAATACGACTAAGCCATTGAAAGACTTACGTCATGTATATAGACCAAACATGATATAACCATAAGCAAAAGGTTTTCCATAAATTCTCTCTTCCAAAATAATTCGCAGCGCGCTTGCTGGGCCGCAATTCTCGCCTTGGGCTGGGCATATCGCTCAACATCCACGTACTAAATGGGTAAGGGAAAAAAAAAAAAGAAGAAGCATCACACATCCAATTATTAATTAATATACTCGAAATGTGGCAGGTGTCCAAGTAAGTATTGGGCTTACTGTAATGATGAATTTATAAGCAGCAGCAGCATCAGCATCTATCCATCCGTCACTTCCACGTCGAAGGCTGTTTAAAAACGGCTAAATTAATCTTTATATCATATCATACTTATACAAATTTTCAGCCTTTATAAGCTGGTCTCTAGAGTTAAGAGGACCTAGACCAACCCAATGGTTGGAGTTTTCCCATATCACACCGCTTTCGGCTTCCATCTGAAACCCACAGCTAAAAAATGGGTAGTAGCCCTTCTCATTTTGTTCTATGGTTTCAGAAAGTGCATGGGCTGGGGGGGTTAAGCTTTGTGTGTAAGATGTAGAAACCAAACCATAAAGGATCATGCTACAGATGGAATTATCTGTGCTCCCAAAAACATCTCGTCCCATGTTGGAATCTGACATGAATTCACTTGAGATTATACTAAGCAGTATTATAGATGCAGAGATGAGACGTTCAAAGAAAAAAAAATAAAAACAAACTATCAGCATATGAACTTCTGCATGATTTTTCCAAGATTAAAAAACAGGATGATCGACAAACTCAAAACTGCGATTCTATAAAGAGTTTATTTTACCAGAAATTAAATGGCAAACGCACCCCAAACCAGCCTCTGAAATCTGCTTTTAAAGCATCCTTACCTTATTAATACAACCAGATTCATGGATTATTCTTTAGTTTTTAACTTTTTACCTTAATAAATGATGTAGTTTCTAAACCCCATTTCTCTGTTTACATGATGCCGTTGAGTCTTGGTTCAATGCATATACAAAACAATCTATATATGATAATTGATCCTAAACATCTGCAAAGATCATGAAAAGTGGGGATTCTTTCAGTCTTCTTGTCCATTAGAAGAAGGAAAACAACAAGAAGCAGCAACTAAACAAAAGTCATCGCATATAAATATAATTCTTTGTTCCTTTCTACCAATGCCATTTCCCAGATCGGTACCAAGAAAGCGTGAAGCTCTTATCAATTGATGGGTAGGTAGCACTAAGCTAATGAACCAGGAAAAACAATATTATCACAGCTTCATTTCCCCTAATATATATTCTTGGTTGTAAAATAGATCTAACGCATTATATAAAACAGTCACGTCACTTTGTAAATTTATTTTTATATAATATTTTTGTTTTTGCAGAACTCACATTTTTTCTAATGTTTCCCGCACCTTTTTTCTGAGTATAGTATTTTTTTTCTAAGTTTCTTAAAAGGCAATGGACGCTAAAAAATATTTAGAAGCTCACTAAAGCAAAGTTTACAAACTGACGTAGTAAATATGATATACATTAGATCTTCTTATAGTAATTTAAAAAGAGATTATTAATTTTTTGTGAATCTAGTTTTGTCATATTTTTTGTGAATCCAACGTTTCTAGAATAAGCAAATCTGGTAAGAAACCCATTACGCATATATTAATTGAAGAAAAAAAAAAATCCCATCGGCCTATCCTTTTGTTACCTTCCCTTTGCCAGTCTTAACATTGCCCAAGTTCCAGTCCAACTCAGGGAGGCAATAAAATTAATTAATTACTAAGATCCTGTCCTTACGTTCACCTTTTTTGACCATCTTTTCGGTCTTGGAGTGACCATAAAGTATAAAACACAATGCTTTCTCTTCTTTATCTGCCGAGGACTCGATAAATTAGTTGAATTGTTCATATCGTACGTGGTGATCTTCGTCATATTCAACATGATTACCCGTGGTCTTGTTGTGCAAAACAGGCAAATCAACGAAATGGCTAATAAAGTAAAAGCAAGTACGATCAAATACATAATGTATAATATACGTAGTTCGGCAAATAGCCTACGTCTACAGAGCTGCAGAAATATTATTAATTAGAGGAGATTCCAATCACTCAATCTCAACTCACATTCTCTAAGGCTTTTTGTTCTCTCACACAATATGCACTTACTTGACAATTGTTCTCTCTCAAAATATGCTGAAAGTCATATAAAACAAGTTAAATATGACATGTATATATAGCAAATGGCACTGGAAACCCTAATTTAGCAAAAGCTGCGTTCTTAACTCGAGCGGAGTGTTGAGCGCACAAAGAGCGAACGACCAAAACAACATTGGCTCGAGCGGGGTATTGAGTGGTACTCGAGCGAACACTAGAGTTTGTGTCTAGCTGGAGCTCACTGTCATGCAGGACTCGAGTGAACTCACAGGTTGAGCTTCTCTTGAGCCCACTGTCGAGCGCACGTCAAGCGAACTCACGGGTTGAGCTTCGCTCGAGCGTACGTCGAGTGCACGTTGGGCATAAGTGAAGCAAACACTTTGTTTCTCAATTTTTAGCTCCAAAATCAGTCTCCACATACACCCCAACAGTCTTTACATTCACCTTTTATGGTCCAAAGTCCGTCACACACGAAGATGCCAAGTCTTGAGAGAAATTCCCAATAATGCTGGAATTATTCATGAGTACATACAGCTATAAAAAAGATTGGATATGATAATTAAAAAGTAATGGGCAAAACTTATTAATTTAGTAATTGGCACCTTATTGAGTAATTAAAGTAAACCATTGGCACCTCAAAAAAAAAAAAAAAAACAGTAACATATGGATTTAAATCATGTGTTTCCCTTCTTAATTGGTAATAAAAATAATTAGAATCTTCGATCACAGAATTGGCTTCTAAACATTTATGTCCTTTCCGTAAAAATAAAAATTATTGTATACAAAAATAAAAATAAAAAACAAAAACCAATGAAAATGTTGTTAAACATCCATCCACTAAATGGGTAAGCACTTTAATTTTCAGTTTGGTTTTAATACCATTTTTTCAGTACGTCTCTCTCTTGCTATGTGCATGCATGTAGTGGTTTGCAGACACAAGCAAAAGAAAAAGAAAGAGAAAAGACCTGGTGACTAGTTGTGTCATGTGTGTGTGTGTGATGTCGATATCATGCACGAGTTGGTGTCTAAGAATTAAAAGAGAAGGGATGGAGGCCGCGGCGGCATGCTCCAAGATCAGACATCTAATATTGTTTGGCATTATAAATAGAATGATGATGGTAGCAGTTTTGGTAATTAATCCTCCTCATCATCCATTTGGAGGTTTTGGTGTGATTAGAAATGCGCGGTCAGGCTAGCCAGGCCCAGGGGTACCGGTGGTTCAGTACTGGGCAGTATAGTAATGAAGTGGCAACGACGAGGACTAAATATATAATTACGGGGATCGTAAAATTGTACCACATGATATTGATCATCATTTAAAATGTATCTTTCGACTAGATAAAGCGGGTCTTAATTCTATACGTAGTACTTGTGTTGTAATTAACGATATTCTTATGTTTTCTTTTTAAAGGTATTTTTTCAACACCTTAATTTTCGGACTATTTTAAATATTTGTTACTGTCAAGGTAAATTGACTTCCCGCTGGCTGCATTAAAGTCACTATTCCCACTGCATTAAAGTCACTAAATCATTTACAATAGCGTAAAAGGCTGGCATCTCAAACAAATACTCAATATAAGCCAAAAGTGCTACATCTTTATTGAAGATAAGCAATACTTCGAAATACAGATATTCCATAAAATTGCTTACACTGCATACTTAATTGATCTGGTAATCACCTGTAATTAGAGAGCAGCTCAAACAAAGACTCAATATATCCATCCACGGCTCTGAAATACTTGTGCCTCCAGTTCTTTTTAATGATTAGGATCCCAAAGAAAGCCCAAAACCCGAGTGCATAGGATATAGTTACAAATGCGTAGAAGAAGAAAGGCTGATCAATCATTCTATTTCCTTCTTTTTTGTCCTTTTGTTGCTCTTTATGTTCAGGTTCCAATTGGTTTGCGGTTGCGCAGTTTCTTGGCAGGGGGTCTCCATAGAGTTCCGAATTACCCTCATAGCATTGGCTCGTGAAAGTTGAGAATTGACGCTCAAATGGGATTCTTCCTGACAGATTGTTGTAGGCAACACTAAATACAGATAGAGAAGTGAGTCCAACCAATTCAAAAGGGATTCTTCCTCTCAACTTGTTGTTAGAAAGATCCAAACTCGCCATGCTTCTCAACTTTCCAAAAGATTTTGGGATGGAACCTGTTAGAGAATTACTTGATAAGTTCAAGAACTGAAGCTGTGACAATTCCCCCATTTCAGAAGGAATGCTACCTGTCAATTGGTTAGATGACAAGTCAATCCCGGTCATAAGCAAGAGTGGGAGACCTGTGAAGTTATATATACTACTTTTTATTACCAAGGACATTAGAATTTTCCAGTCAAGGACAAAGTTCATCCTTTTATTTTCTTGGAACAAGTAATTGATACTGCCAGTTTCTGTGAAATAGTTGGANGTTGGTTTGCGGTTGCGCAGTTTCTTGGCAGGGGGTCTCCATAGAGTTCCGAATTACCCTCATAGCATTGGCTCGTGAAAGTTGAGAATTGACGCTCAAATGGGATTCTTCCTGACAGATTGTTGTAGGCAACACTAAATACAGATAGAGAAGTGAGTCCAACCAATTCAAAAGGGATTCTTCCTCTCAACTTGTTGTTAGAAAGATCCAAACTCGCCATGCTTCTCAACTTTCCAAAAGATTTTGGGATGGAACCTGTTAGAGAATTACTTGATAAGTTCAAGAACTGAAGCTGTGACAATTCCCCCATTTCAGAAGGAATGCTACCTGTCAATTGGTTAGATGACAAGTCAATCCCGGTCATAAGCAAGAGTGGGAGACCTGTGAAGTTATATATACTATTTTTTATTACCAAGGACATTAGAATTTTCCAGTCAAGGACAAAGTTCATCCTTTTATTTTCTTGGAACAAGTAATTGATACTGCCAGTTTCTGTGAAATAGTTGGAGTTACCAGGGCTTGGAGATCTCTGCTTCCAAAAAGTAATGTTATCAAGGCAGGAAGGAATACCACCTGAAAGACGATTATGAGAGACCTCAAAAACTTGTAGTCTTTCCATTCGACACATTCTTCTGGGTAGGTGACCTTCAAAGCGATTTCCACTTAAAAGAACAGCTACCAAGCGAGGATGATCATATAACCACTTTGGAATATTACCAGACAAGTCATTGCCTCGAATATCCAGGATTGCCAAAGATGGACTGTTTGATATGGTGGGTGAGATGACTCCTTCCAAGTGATTGCCACTAAGGTATAAGAACTTCAACATTGTCACGTTCGAGTCCCTTGGTAGCATCTCTCCCAGCAATTTGTTGTTTGATAAATTTAGAAATACGAGTAGCGTGCCATTTCTAGTCAAACTCCGTGGTATTGTTCCTGAGAGCATGTTAGAAGAAAGGTCTAGTACTTCGAGAGGCATATTACCGAAGGAACAGGGAATGTTGCCTTCTAATGCATTTGAGGATATCATAACATAACGTAAGCGTGGAAGGAGATACCCAATAGTTTCGGGAAGATAGCTATTGATATAATTATGAGACATGTCAAGCCCCTCAAGTGATGAAGTTCCATTAGCAGAGCAATCAAGAAAGGAACCTTCGATTTTGTTACCATTCAAGAATAAAAGTCGGATATGCATGTTGAAGAAAAGATGACAAGGTATGCTTCCTTCTAATAAGTTTCCAGACAAGTCTAGCACATTCAATAAAGACTGGTTGGAGATGAAGCTTGGGACAACGTTACCATTCTTCTTGTTGAGGTTGCAGTTTCTCATCAACATATCGGTCAGCTGAAAGGTCGGCACCCACGAAGGAGATTCCGTATCAACTTCCCACGCGTTACTTGAAAGGTCGAGATATTTGAGCCTAGAAGCATTGGCAAATATGGAAAATGGCAAGACCCCTTCTAACTTATTGTTACGAACAAGAAACAACTCAATCTTGCTCTGGTTGGAGAATATCGATGAGGGTAGATTACCATGAAATAAATTATGCGATAGATCAAGTAGTTCGAGGTTTTCAAGCATCCCCAGACAAGAAGGAATATTACCTTCCAATCTATTTTTCCAAAGGTTCAACATCCATAGATTTTTTAATCGCTTCAGTTCACAAAAAGCTGCAGCAAAGTTAGTTTGACACGTGAGTTAGTAGTGATCTATGCTATGTAGTACTTGCGAGGCATAGAATAAAAAATGGTAGGAATGACTAACGAGTAATATTTATTCCATCCAGGCAATTTAGAATAATTTGTTTTGACAATCCGAAGGTCAAATTAAGAAGCATGCGTTATTGAACTATTGAAGAGTACTAGTAAGGTTGAAAGACATTAAACGACGCAGAGAGAAGCCAGCCTTATTCAAACTACAGCCGTCTTTTATTCCTTAATTAATAAGTAAAAATGAATCAGTATGATGTGGGAGCAAGAGCCAAATAAAACAAATAAGGTATAGATGAAATTAAGAACCCGCTAACTATTAACAATATAATATAAATAAATCTATTTCTTTTCATTAACTTAATTTTTGAGAGAAGCGATAATTTCACGTAATATCAGAGACTATATATTCTATCTCACTTAATTAAATATTTCACGTGTTTGATCACTTATTGAGAGGATTTCTCGCCTCCTTGTGAGAGGAGTGTTAAGATCAATATAATACAAATAATTAATTAATTTACCTATTCATATATGCTTATACTTTAACGTGCAGTAATTAAAGCCACGTGAGATCATGAGATCCGAAACAGGGATCAACTTGGAAAGTTTTCTATATCGAAAATATATTATATATAATCATGACGTAGTATATGATAGGACAAAAAATCAGGTGATCGATCAGGGTTCTCACGTTGAAGCTTTCCTCCGATGTTCATGTTGATAAGACCAAGTTCCTCAAGTTCATCGAATAAGGTGAACGAAGTTACGTTCGGATACCATGCAGTTGATGGTGCCGTTTGCATTCGCAAATAGATACTGGTAACTTTCCCATCTGCGTTACACCTTACACCATGTGCCCGACAACATGAACAATAACTCCCGTCAAAATCGGCGAATGCTAGACCATGTGTAGAGTTTCTGATCTCCAACAGAGCTCTGTTCTGTTCTTTGCTGCAACCAGCTTCAACCCAAGCAGATCTGAAAAAAGTGAGAGTCATAAGCCAAATTAGGAAGATCATGGCCTTATTGGCAAAAGAAGCGTCCATTTGTGAAGAGAATCTTCGAAGGCAAGTAATTATAATGTTTTTGTTTATATGCAACGACTGGATGAATGGTTTTTTGCATCTTTATAAACTGGATTGAATTACACATGATGATAATACTCGGTCCTTACGTAGGTTCACCTTTTTGACTATCTTTTCGGTCTTGGAGTGAACGACTTGACCCAGAAAGCAAAAGACATAAATAATTTGATTGGCAAATACAATTTTAGGTCTCTATATATCTATTCGGTTTTAACTTTCTGAGTTGGCTTTCACACCGCAATTTTCGGTGTAACACACACACACACGATATACACACGCTTTACACGATATACCGCATTCATATATGATTTCAGGCGTCGCAATTTATCCATCTTATTGTTTCACCAACAGCACCCATAATTCATTCATCGTATGATCTCGCGTCGGGTTAGTGAAATCAGAACCCAATGGGAAAAATGTTCTGAAGTTAAATAGATCCAACTTCCACTATCTACATTCGACAATTACAAAGCACAGTCCGAATGGGGGGTTGGATATAAAAAGGATCATAAGGACTTGAAACTCCCTCTCACGAGCTAGTCGAACCGACATGGCCGAGTCCCTGTCCGAGTCCGGATCACCGATTTATCTTGCTTGGATTTATGATCTTCTCCTCTCAATCGGTTATGCTGACGCTGTAAAAACCGATATATCTGCTCCGAAAAGCTCTGTTCAGGCATCGTCTGGTGCATCGCTGCCATTAATGACGAAACTCAAACACACTTGGAGGAAATGCACGTAACCCTCTCCGAATCATCTTTACGCACCACGATATGATTGCAATCAATGCCGTGAATAATTTTCATAATTGAGTAAAAAGGTTAAAATCTCTCTTTGATGATTGATATTGCCTTTTGAGTTATGGGGTGCAATGAGATTGAAAATCGAGCGATTTTCTGTGCAGGAATAATGTTAAATTACCTGGGTATTGTTACTATCACTCTATGACGAAGAGAACAATTCAAGCGCTTCGAGCCATCGGTGGGGATTGGAGAATCAAAATCCTATTCGGCGAGACTTCAGAGGGATAGTGGATCTGATCGGCGTCTTCTTCGAATCCTCCTTCGATCAAATTGAGACTCTAGACTTCAAAGTCATATGTATATCTCTTGACCGGTGACTATGGCTCATAACCCAACTCTCTCAATCATGTATGTTTTCTTTGTCTATAAGAATTTTATTTACTGATTTATTTCAAAGGGTCCATTTGGTTGCAAATAAAACTGTGTTTGTAGATGTGTAATTCTGCAATTTCTTAGCATCGGAGTGAAGCATAAGGTTTTGGATGGGTTAGTTTTAGAATTTATGATATGGGTTTTCTGCAATTTTTTCTCTATGTATACTGGATGTTTTTACTTGATATTATCTATATTTGCACTTGTCTTTATTTTCTTAATTCCAGTATATTTCTTTCAAATTTTGATATTTTCTATGCAGAATATCTTATTTAGTTCACAATCTGGTCTCATACTAATTGTAGCTATTTTACATTTGTTTTAAATTGAACAATCTTTATATATATATATATATATAAAAGAAATTGAACAATCATTTATCTGCTGAGGACTCAATAAATTAGTCAAATTCAACATGATCATAATCCGTAGTCAATTTTCATTTCATGATTAACCACGTGCTCCAATAGTTAATCGTATGGCTGAAATTCTATTGATTTAATTTTGCCACTGTCTCGTGATTAGAAAAGTGTCTGAAATAGGAATTAATTGATTGGTCCGGTCCAAGGTCCAACATACACCAAAGATGCACTCCCAAGTCTTAAAAGAGAAATTTTCAATTATGTAGAATTATTCATGAGCGCATACATAGCTATGAAAAATATTGGATATGATCGTAAAAGGGTAATGGAAAAAACTTATGAAATTATTAATTTGCACCTTATTTATTGAGTAATTACGGTAATAGATGGATGTAAATATCATGTGTTTCCCATTTGGTAATAAAAATAATTAGAGTCTTCGGCCAAAGAATTGGCTTCTAAACAATATGCTTTCCCTTATTGATAAAATAAAAATTATTTTACACGGGAAAAACAAAAATTAACAATGAAAACGGTGTTAAACATGCATCCACTAAAACCCATAAGTACGTAGACAATTAAAACCCACCACATCCAATTATAATTGCCATAAAATAACAAATAGACCTTAATTTTCAGTTTGGTTTTAATACCATTTTTTCACGTCTCTCTCTCTCTATGTTCAGGGGTACTGGTGGTTCATTGGGCAGTATGGTAATGCAAGTGCATGGCAACGACTAGGACTTTTTGGATAGTGAATAAAGTTCCAGTCCAACTCAGGAGGCAATAAAGTTAATTTACTAAGACCGTGGTCTACTTCAAATTGGATTCTTACGTTCACCTTTTTGATAGCAAATATAATTTTAGGTCTCTAATTTCAATCACTTTTTTAAAAGTTGATTTAACAGTACCGTTGCATACTTTTAGGAAAAATGTTGTCTACAACCGCTCTTGGGGAATGCTTGAAAAATCGGTGCCTACGTGGATATTAAACATACCATTTCATTTGAATTCATCAAATCATATGTCTTCTCGCAGACAACCATTTATGCATTTCAAAAGGAAAAAAAAAAAAAGGTATTTCCTTTTCACAGTGGTTTGCGCCCCCTGCCCCTCTCTCTAAAACATTTTTTTCCTCCATCGTTGGTCTGAGCACCCTCTCTCTCTCTCATATTTTATTCTCACAGTGAAGAAGGCTAAGTTTTTGGAAGCGATGAGGAGTAGTCGAAGCTCTGCAACTTACCACTCACTGGAATCTGACCACACAGCCTGTTATAACTCACATTCAAGAACTGCAGATTCATTGCCGTCATCTCCATCAGAATGCCACCGTTGATCTTGTTGTGGTTAAGATCCAACGAAATCAAGCTCTTGGGGAACTCCACCTTGGACAGATTGAACTTGAACAAGTTCCTCGACAGGTCCACGATCTGCATGATCTTGTTTGAGTCGGAAAACACGGACGCGTCTCCTTCTATGTTACACGACTGTACAACCAAAATGTAACTTCAGTCTTTCTTTGTATGTATGCCATATGAGTTAAAAGAGATTGCCTGAAACTATTATAGATATACAATCTACCAAATTTAGACGTTAAAAGGCAGCAAAATGATGCTCTGTTTTTCTAGAGTAGATACAGAGAAAGAATATAAGGGTATTTGAGTTGCTCAATAAAGAGTTAAGACCTCAGCTGCCCAAGGACAGTTTATTATAATGGCAGAAACTGGAAATGGTAGATTGAAAGGCTTTGCTTATAACTTCCCTTTACATTTGTTTGACCAAGTTAAATCAATGATGTATGGTCCTGTATTGCCATAAATACTGGGTTACGTTCGATTATCCATTCTGGATCCTGTATTAAAAATGATAAATATTCAATCATTTCTTACTCTTCTTCTATTTTGTTTCTTAAAACAAGAGCTGACGTGACAACAATGATGCAGTAAGGAAACAAGAGACCCAAAGACAATGACGACGACGCAGTGAGAAAACAAAGCTGTTCTTTCTCGTTTTCTATTTTTGTATTGAAATTTCGAGTTCTTCCCTCCCGTTTCGTCCGTTTTTTTTTTTTAATACACCGGCTGACGTGGCATAATACCATATCAGCCGATTACCCAACGGTTACATCCAACGGTTGTCTGTAACATTGTTGTACTTTTAAACAGAGTGCACGAGTTACACGACTAGGAGGTCTCCATAGTTCTAGTTCCTAACTTCCTTGGAAGGTCTCCATGGAGTTCAAAATTACCCTCATAGCATTGCATTGTGTTGACAAAATATACCATAATAAAATAAAAATTATAATAAACTTAAAAGTTGAAATGAAATAAGTTTGGACTGAGACAAAGAAATCTCACTCTCTTTTAAGAGATTCAATTAATATTTTGCGATAAATAAAGTTGCAAATGAATCAATGCAGCAGACCTCATCTTCATGACTTGTCTCAACCTCTAAGATATAACAATTCAATTAATTAATCATCGTACAGCTTGAACTAATTCTGAACTAAGCCCAAAATATTACTAAAAAGACACCTATCTCTAAACAATTCTTCTCCCTCCCCCCCCCCGCGGTTAGTTTTTTCATAATTTTTAATCTATATTTTATAAAGAGGTTGAGAATTAAATTTGTGCACATTCATCCATTAGGAAAATGTGCGTCTCACCGAAATACTTCTGCGTCCATATCTATTGACTAATCAATTCTCATTTTTGCTCGACGTGTAGACCACGTGCAGTCTCACATGCCCCACTAGATGCCCCATCTCTACAGCACACCACGTCCAGTTTAACAATCTTTTAGCACTTGACATATACGATTCTTTACACACCAGTTACGTGCCTTTTTCAATATATTTTTAATTATATCAGACCACCAATCGACTATAGGAGTTGTCATATCATATATCCTATATATCATATAATACTATATATATTGTATAACTCTATAAATTTTTTTTTTTTTTTTTGATAAAATAGATTTCATTTCATTAATGAATCTCGAAGTTACAAATGTGACTTATCAATATAGGAAAATCCAGGCTACAAGTCAACCTACGCATCTGCTCAGAAGCACCCCATACATAAATTTCTTTATGACGGACTTTGTCTTAACTTCTATAAACTCTCTCTGAACAAACTAAGTTTATCTGAGAGAATCGCACTTTGTAAAAGCAAAACCTAAAAGACTTCTCTCCAAAAGAAGAAAAATACTATCACTTTCCATCCTCCCTAAGAGGCGAAGTCACATTACACCGTCTCCTCATAAAGGAAGAACGGGACTCAACTGCTCTGGACACCGAGGGTCCAATAGCCTATTTCTATTATTAATGCTGAAAATAAATAAGGACTGAAAAGCAAATAAATCAACCCAACAAAACAACACTGCTACAACCACTAAACAAAGCTCAGTGGTGGCGTTGGAAACAAAAAACAGCCACTAAACAGAAACAAACACTTAACAAAACAGAACCAATAGACAATCAGAACCAAACAGGATTGATGGTGGTGTGTGGGGGGCACACGCCACACTAGGGAGAAGCCAAACGGCCGGTCGAGACAGCACCGGTATACTGGGCCCTGAGCTGCCGCACATGGCTCCAACGCGGTGTGATGCGTGGTGGCTCGCGTATGCCACGTGGTCTCTATAATCAGTGCATAGGGGCGACGCACCGCTCCAAATGGCGCCCAAAGCGGGAGGCTGCAAGATCGGCGAACAAGGGATCTCCCGATGGTACGCATGAAGGAGAAATTCCACCGGAGGAGCTCGGATCGACTACCTCCCCATTATTCGGCCGAACCTGAAAAATAACAAAAAACACTAAAGAAACCGTCAGAGAAAACAGTAGAGAGGGAGGAAAGGAAGGAGAGGAGAGGGGATGAGGAAGCCGAAGCTTCCCCTCGCCCCCTTCTAAACGGCGGCTAGGGTTTTCTTTTTTTTGAGAGAAAGATTTCGTGCGAGAGAGAACAGAATCGTCTTCACGTCTAAGGTGCTCAATCACCTGATCATTTGTATAACTCTATGCTTATACAATATACTTATATGATATAGTGATGTTGTATATATAGTTTATATACTATATGAGAAATTCTACTCATCAGTTCTACACCACATATCTACTTATAGAAAAAGAAAATAAAAATATGATAACACGTGTGTGGTGTAGGACTGATGAGTAAAATAAATCATACTATGTCACACCACCTTCGGTTTCGGAGTTGAGTCTTAGGCCCATACTCTTTTCAGTGGGCAACTTTTTCTGAAGAGCTTCCATCTGAAACCAACAGCTAAAAAAATGGGTAGTAGCCCTTCTCATTTTGTTCTATGGTTTCAGAAAGTGCATGGGCTGGGCTTAAGCTTTGTGTGCAAGAGTTGCTGCTACAGCGATGTAGAAACCAAGCCATAAAATTAACGGATCATGCTACAGATGGAATTATCTATGCTTCCAAAAACATCTCGTCCCATGTTGGAATCTGAAAGATTACACTACGTAGTATTATTGATGCAGAGATAAGACGTTCAAAGAAGAAAAAAAAAAAGAAAAAAGGACAGACTATATATCAGCATATGAACTTCTGCATGATTTTTCCAAGATTCAAAAACAGGATGATTGACAAACTCAAAACTGTGATTCTATAAAGAGTTCATTTTACCAGAAATTAAATGGCAAACGCAGGCCAAACCAGCCTCTGAAATCTGCTTTTAAAGCATCCTTACCTTATTAATACAACCAGATTCATGGATTATTCTTTAGTTTTTACCTTGATAAATGATGCAGTTTCTAAACCTCATTTCTCTGTTTACACGATGCCGTTGAAGTCTTGGTTCAATGCATATACAAAACAATCTATATATGATAATTGATCCAAATCATCTGCAAAGATCATGACCAAACAAAAGTAGGGATTCTTTCAGTCTTGCTTGTCCATTAGAAGAAGGAAAACAACAAGAAGAAGCATCAAATAAACAAAATTAATCGCATATAAATATAATTCTTTGTTCCTTTCTACCAATGCCATTTCCCAGATCAGTACCAAGAAAGCTTGAAGCTCTTATCAATTGATAGGTAGGTAGCACTAAGCCATTAATGAACCAGAAAAAACAATATTATCTATCACAGCTTCATTTCCCCTATAATATATATTCTTGGGGTTGGGTGGTCTATATTTATGCCAAGCTTTTCTCTGTCTGGCATAAAATATAGCACCAAGTGGATCAAGAGAGATTTCGTGGCATAAATTCATCCAAACCAGAGTCTCAGTCTGGTACAGAACTAGAGTTTAGCAAAAGAAGAGAATCTCTTTCCCGTGTAGAAAAGACTCTCTCTGCTGGGTACGTACTTATAGCTAGATTGCATTTTACGATCATCGTTAGCATCATTCAACCAATAAGCTTCTAGCACGCGTTACACATTTGAGGATAAAAATATTGATTGAAGTGAGAGTTTTAAAAACTGCTGCAGTTTTTTTTTCTTTGTTCTTTTTATTATACTTGTATCAAGCGCACACACTACACATCTGTACGTGTATAAAAGGAAGTGAATGATGTAAACAGTTCAAAACCATACAAAAGAGGGCTGTTTTTCGGGATAAACCAGTTTCCAAGAAGCAACAAAGACTACAGCGATCAATAGCAAAATCATGAATTAGGAGACCCCATCCCCCAATCAATTGCAAAGGATAACCTCATGCTCTCTCTCTTATGATCATGACTTCCTTTTCCAGCATGCAATCAAATCAAAAAAGAAAAAAAAAATGCAAGTTTGTTGGTTTCATCTGCATTGTTCTTTTGGTATAGATGATGGGGGTGGTATTGTGCTATAATATTGCAGTTTATAACATATTTCTTTTGGAATTAATATCAGGCAAGACATTATAATCTAAATCTACTAGCTTTCTTCACCTGATCGACACCTTGTTTAGAATCTTTTTCCTTCCTTTTTAAAAAAAAAAAAAAAAAAAAGCTATAAATAAAATAAAATAAAATAAAAACATCTTTAAAAGGAATTAACACCACCATTCACGTCATGTCAATATCATATAAGTAATNCCGAAATACTTCTGCGTCCATATCTATTGACTAATCAATTCTCATTTTTGCTCGACGTGTAGACCACGTGCAGTCTCACATGCCCCACTAGATGCCCCATCTCTACAGCACACCACGTCCAGTTTAACAATCTTTTAGCACTTGACATATACGATTCTTTACACACCAGTTACGTGCCTTTTTCAATATATTTTTAATTATATCAGACCACCAATCGACTATAGGAGTTGTCATATCATATATCCTATATATCATATAATACTATATATATTGTATAACTCTATAAATTTTTTTTTTTTTTTTGATAAAATAGATTTCATTTCATTAATGAATCTCGAAGTTACAAATGTGACTTATCAATATAGGAAAATCCAGGCTACAAGTCAACCTACGCATCTGCTCAGAAGCACCCCATACATAAATTTCTTTATGACGGACTTTGTCTTAACTTCTATAAACTCTCTCTGAACAAACTAAGTTTATCTGAGAGAATCGCACTTTGTAAAAGCAAAACCTAAAAGACTTCTCTCCAAAAGAAGAAAAATACTATCACTTTCCATCCTCCCTAAGAGGCGAAGTCACATTACACCGTCTCCTCATAAAGGAAGAACGGGACTCAACTGCTCTGGACACCGAGGGTCCAATAGCCTATTTCTATTATTAATGCTGAAAATAAATAAGGACTGAAAAGCAAATAAATCAACCCAACAAAACAACACTGCTACAACCACTAAACAAAGCTCAGTGGTGGCGTTGGAAACAAAAAACAGCCACTAAACAGAAACAAACACTTAACAAAACAGAACCAATAGACAATCAGAACCAAACAGGATTGATGGTGGTGTGTGGGGGGCACACGCCACACTAGGGAGAAGCCAAACGGCCGGTCGAGACAGCACCGGTATACTGGGCCCTGAGCTGCCGCACATGGCTCCAACGCGGTGTGATGCGTGGTGGCTCGCATATGCCACGTGGTCTCTATAATCAGTGCATAGGGGCGACGCACCGCTCCAAATGGCGCCCAAAGCGGGAGGCTGCAAGATCGGCGAACAAGGGATCTCCCGATGGTACGCATGAAGGAGAAATTCCACCGGAGGAGCTCGGATCGACTACCTCCCCATTATTCGGCCGAACCTGAAAAATAACAAAAAACACTAAAGAAACCGTCAGAGAAAACAGTAGAGAGGGAGGAAAGGAAGGAGAGGAGAGGGGATGAGGAAGCCGAAGCTTCCCCTCGCCCCCTTCTAAACGGCGGCTAGGGTTTTCTTTTTTTTGAGAGAAAGATTTCGTGCGAGAGAGAACAGAATCGTCTTCACGTCTAAGGTGCTCAATCACCTGATCATTTGTATAACTCTATGCTTATACAATATACTTATATGATATAGTGATGTTGTATATATAGTTTATATACTATATGAGAAATTCTACTCATCAGTTCTACACCACATATCTACTTATAGAAAAAGAAAATAAAAATATGATAACACGTGTGTGGTGTAGGACTGATGAGTAAAATAAATCATACTATGTCACACCACCTTCGGTTTCGGAGTTGAGTCTTAGGCCCATACTCTTTTCAGTGGGCAACTTTTTCTGAAGAGCTTCCATCTGAAACCAACAGCTAAAAAAATGGGTAGTAGCCCTTCTCATTTTGTTCTATGGTTTCAGAAAGTGCATGGGCTGGGCTTAAGCTTTGTGTGCAAGAGTTGCTGCTACAGCGATGTAGAAACCAAGCCATAAAATTAACGGATCATGCTACAGATGGAATTATCTATGCTTCCAAAAACATCTCGTCCCATGTTGGAATCTGAAAGATTACACTACGTAGTATTATTGATGCAGAGATAAGACGTTCAAAGAAGAAAAAAAAAAAGAAAAAAGGACAGACTATATATCAGCATATGAACTTCTGCATGATTTTTCCAAGATTCAAAAACAGGATGATTGACAAACTCAAAACTGTGATTCTATAAAGAGTTCATTTTACCAGAAATTAAATGGCAAACGCAGGCCAAACCAGCCTCTGAAATCTGCTTTTAAAGCATCCTTACCTTATTAATACAACCAGATTCATGGATTATTCTTTAGTTTTTACCTTGATAAATGATGCAGTTTCTAAACCCCATTTCTCTGTTTACACGATGCCGTTGAAGTCTTGGTTCAATGCATATACAAAACAATCTATATATGATAATTGATCCAAATCATCTGCAAAGATCATGACCAAACAAAAGTAGGGATTCTTTCAGTCTTACTTGTCCATTAGAAGAAGGAAAACAACAAGAAGAAGCATCAAATAAACAAAATTAATCGCATATAAATATAATTCTTTGTTCCTTTCTACCAATGCCATTTCCCAGATCAGTACCAAGAAAGCTTGAAGCTCTTATCAATTGATAGGTAGGTAGCACTAAGCCATTAATGAACCAGAAAAAACAATATTATCTATCACAGCTTCATTTCCCCTATAATATATATTCTTGGGGTTGGGTGGTCTATATTTATGCCAAGCTTTTCTCTGTCTGGCATAAAATATAGCACCAAGTGGATCAAGAGAGATTTCATGGCATAAATTCATCCAAACCAGAGTCTCAGTCTGGTACAGAACTAGAGTTTAGCAAAAGAAGAGAATCTCTTTCCCGTGTAGAAAAGACTCTCTCTGATGGGTACGTACTTATAGCTAGATTGCATTTTACGATCATCATTAGCATCATTCAACCAATAAGCTTCTAGCACGCATTACACATTTGAGGATAAAAATATTGATTAAGTGAGAGTTTTAAAAACTGCTGCAGTTTTTTTTTTTATTATTATTATACTTGTATCAAGCGCACACACTACACATCTGTACGTGTATCAAAGGAAGTGAATGATGTAAACAGTTCAAAACCATACAAAAGAGGGCTGTTTTTCGGGATAAACCAGTTTCCAAGAAGCAACAAAGACTACAGCGATCAATAGCAAAATCATGAATTAGGAGACCCCATCCCCCAATCAATTGCAAAGGATAACCTCATGCTCTCTCTCTTATGATCATGACTTCCTTTTCCAGCATGCAATCAAATCAAAAAAGAAAAAAAAAATGCAAGTTTGTTGGTTTCATCTGCATTGTTCTTTGGTATAGATGATGGGGGTGGTATTGTGCTATAATATTGCAGTTTATAACATATTTCTTTTGGAATTAATATCAGGCAAGACATTATAATCTAAATCTACTAGCTTTCTTCACCTGATCGACACATTGTTTAGAATCTTTTTCCTTCCTTTTTTAAAAAAAAAAAAAAAAAAAAAAGCTATAAATAAAATAAAATAAAATAAAAACATCTTTAAAAGGAATTAACACCACCATTCACGTCATGTCAATATCATATAAGTAA
>QEOT01007663.1:123124-136143 GCA_003123785.1 Pterocarya stenoptera
CTCTTTGGACAGTTCTGCTGGGTACAAGCGGGGTGTACAAGCGGTAGGATATGAGAAATGCTTTATGTCTCGAAGATGTGTCCCGAATGGGATTTTTTTTTTTTTTAACTTAGTGATTAAGAAAATGTTTTTAAATAGTGTTGTGAATTTTTTATTTTTTTTTAAATATTTGTAATGATTAAAAAAATACATGAAAAAAATACAAATAAAAAGTTAAAATGTAATATTCGGGACACACATTCGGACTACTTCTTTGGTAGCCGTAGCAGCACTAGTAGGATAACGGCTGTTTATTTGGTCTTAAGTGGAATAAAAAAATAAAACACAGAGCAAAAAATAAAAAGAAGAAAAAAATTAAGACCTCTCTCTTAATTTCTCTCTCTCTTTTTTGTTCCCATGGCAGCCGGACTTTGTAGCATTCGAAAATTGTTCCATAGCACTCCCCAGAAGTGATTCTAAAGGAAGCAGACTGAAATCGAGACCTGCCCACAAAATGACCCTCCAAGACAGTGGTGGGGGAAGACAATTTTGTATCGAAGAGCCACCTTGGAGGAAGTTCCAAGCACTTGGTGGTGAGGTTGGTGAGAGTGGTGCAGGGCCTCGACTTGCCTGGTTCTTCTTCCCAGCGAAATGGGACTGAGGCTGAGGAGTGGAGTGGTGGGGTTTGCATCCCAGAAGAATCTTTTAACTGCATCATGGGTGGGACTGAAAGGAGTGGTAGCTTTAGAATGGAGCTTGCCTCCAGCTCTGCCTCTCCCTCGGTTCCCATGTCTCTCTCTCTCTCTTTGGGTGCTTTTCTCAGACACTTGCACTCATAGAACTAGTCCAAAAGCCTAAACCCAGAATTAAGAGAAATTAGAGAAACTTCATAGGCTCAGATCGAAAACTCTTTCAACCTTGAGTTCGCCTTCACTCCCTTAAATCCAATGCTAAATACCAAAATGTTAGAAAGCAAAACAAAATCCAGTCTTTTAGTTACTCTATGCGCAAATTCAAACAAAGAAACACCGAAATAGAAGAAAGAAAAATAGTAATTGAAGTTTGTTTAGACTGGTGGCTGTCTGCTTATACGGAGAGGGAGAGAGAAACGAAATGGAGAGAGAGAGGGAGAGGGAGAGGTCGGTTAGAGGAGAAAGGAAAGGGATCGATCGATTGAAGGCGAGGCGAGGAGAGGGAGGGATTACAACTGAAAATTTAGAAAGAGAGATAGAACAAAATTAAGATAGAGAAGGAAAAATGAAAACACACTTACGTGGCTACACCGATTGCAATCAATTTACACCATGAGCTTGCAAGTAGCATTTTCTTTGGGATTAGATCTGTGAAATAGAATCGAAGCATATTTGTGGATTATAATTATATGCTCTGTATAATCCAAGCAGATCTGTGAATTCCATTACAATTATATGCTCTGTATCCCACCCCCATAAGGCTCTAAACATATCATTCTACGAAATTGTTCTAATGTATATCCTCTCTTTTTTTCTTCTAATGTATATGCTCCATGTATTTGGGCAGTGCCTTTTTTTTATCATAAATAAAATGTTGCTTATATAAAAAAAAAAAAATTCCTTGTTTTTCTCTTTATTTGTTTTGAACAAGTTCTTTTTAAAAACATTAGTTTTGAACTAAACAAAACAATGGGAAGTGGAAATTGGATCATAGTTCTAAATTTCAATGATTTGAGGCTATAATAAGTTGCATCATGAAAGCCACTATGAAGTAGCAGTATCGTTAATGATGTAGTTCATATTTAGAAAAGCTGTCTACGTGATTATGTGGAGGACTTTGTGATGAAACTCAAGCTCTTAGAGCACTCCCAACAACTTCTTCATCCTATACTTTAAAATACATCATCAAAACCTACTTTTTCTATTTTACATACTAAATTTTACAATATATCATACATCAGCTTCTCTATTTTTTCTTCATATCATTTAAATATTATATTTTTTAATATTTTTTATTCATTTCAAATATTTTCTCTAACTATCAATAATATCCTCAAATGATATTTGCAATATCTCTCCATATACAATGTCATATAATTATGTTCTATTTTAAATTAATCTAAATTTATAAACTAAACCAAATATAAATTAATTCAAAAAATAAATAAATAGCATGAGAGAGAAACTAATTTAGGACTTTTGAAGATATAAAGAAAATCAAATAGCATGAGAGAGAAACTAATTTAAAATGTTTAAAGGATGAATAGTTTCCTCCACATCTAGCATGCTACTGTAACAAAATGTAAAATGAATGATGAAATACAAGATCTATTGGAAGGCATTTTTAAGAGAATTTCTTTATATTTTAAAGAAAAATGTATTATAAAGGATTTATCGGGAGTGCTCTTAGGGCTAGGAATTATACAAAATTATCCAGTTCGTCGTTAAGCTTGACTTGGAAAGCTTGGATTTCTAAAGCGAAAATGGGCTAAAACAAAGAACACAAATTCAAAAATAAAAGTAAAATCTCAAAAGAATTCGTAAAAGGGCATATACCAGAGAGGCTAACGACACCAATCTTGTCCTCGAAGTGTCACGGCTTCGATCTAAACGTCAGCTGCGGTGGCTTTAAGGGTTTCTAGATCTAGTAGAGAGAGGGGGCTTTGAGGTTTTTGGTCTAGTCTTGGGAGAGGGTGGGCGGAGTGCGGATGTTTCCATTCGTTATCATCTAATGCAGTTATTTGGGCTATAATGGACGGACCAGCCAGATTAAACTAAGGGTGGGCAGCGGGGCCCCGCACCCCGCTGCACCGCCCCGCATCTGGCCAAGCGGGGCGGGGGACCCGTTCCGCCAACCCGGGGTGCAGGTGGCCTCGCCCCGCACCCTGAAGAGAAACGGGGGCGGGGGACGGAGGGGGCAAGGCCCCGCTCTGTATTTCCCTCTCCCCGCATATAGTATATATAATAATATATATTTATTATTTATATTATATATATAAAACCCCCTCATGGACAAAACGGCGCCGTTTCACTAATAATATAATCCCGGTTTAACCCCCCTCTCTCGTCGTTCTCAACTTCTCGAACTCTCTCAGACCTCACTCTCAAAGCTTCTCCGTCTCGCACTCTCTCGGCTTGGCCTCGTCTCTCTCGCGCTCTCTCAGACGGTCAGACCTCAATCTCCCTCTCTCGCACTCCTCTCTCTCTCTCACTCTCTCGCACTCTGTCTTTGGCGCTCTCTCAGAGACTTAGACCTCAATCTCACTCTCTCGCACGACTGCGCCGAACTCCAAAGTTCCAAACTCCAAAGGTAAACTCTCATTCTCAGACTCTCTCACACTCTGTCTCTTCACTCTCTCATTTCGATTTTATTTTTTATTTTTTAGTTTTGGATTGGAGATTGGAGGAAGGATGAGTTGAATCGGAGATGGAGGATGAGAATGATTGTGAAATTGTGTGCTGTGGATTCTGTCTTGTGCATGTGTTTGACTATTTGTCACTGTGTGAAATTTTTTTAGGGGTTTTGGATTAAACCTCTAAATTGATTTGGGGGTTCAATCCGAAACCCTAATTTTGTTTAGGGGTTTCAATTGAAACCCCTTCAATTGAAGTTTAAGGGTTTCAATTGAAGTTTAATTTTTTGAATTATGCCTTATTTAATTTTTTTTTTTTTTTTTTTTTTTGTGTTGAAAAATCAGGAATGTCTTCTCAAAGGGATTATAGTGATAGCTCTCTTACCCTTACTAGTATCCCTACTCCTGCCCCAGAATTGGCTCCTACTGAGCCTATTCCAACCCCTTCAAGTACACATTGCCCCGCCCCTATGCCCCAACCGACACAGAGTAAGAAACCTGTGTCCATTTGGTCTCATTTTACCAAACTAGAAGGTGGTGACCCCAATAACCCTCAAGCCAAATGTAATTATTGTGGAAAATATATGGATGTTACTATAGGAAACATGGTACATCCCAGCTAATGGTCCATTTAGAGGAACAATGCAAGAAGAGTCCAATATTAAGATCCTTATTGGAGAAGAGTCAATCTAGACTAGAAGTTGGATTAAAAAAAATGGCGGATGAGAGTAGTGGTGGTCCAATGTTGAAAGGGTTTACGAAGTATAATCTCGATGAGTGTAGAAGGAAGGTAGCTCGTATGGTGATCATAGACAAGCTACCTTTTTAGTTTGTGGAAGGGAGAGGGTTTAAGGAACTTGTTGGAGAATTGGAACCTAGATTTTCACTTCCTTCTCGCCACACCGTGGCAAAAGATATTAAAAAGATATACAGAACAGATAAAGATGTTTTGAGGGGCCAATTGGCGGGTTTGGTAGTTTGCCTCACTACTGATACTTGGACTTCTGTCCAAAATTTCAATTACATGTCTTTGACGGTCCATTTTGTTGATTCTGATTGGATTCTCCACAAAAAAATTATTAAGTTTTGTCAAATAGTTGATCACAAGGGTGAGACTATTGGGAAGGCCTTGGAGGCCGTAATAAATGAGTGGGGGTTGACACGGGTTTTGACAGTGTCTGTTGATAATGCCTCCTCTAATGATGTCGCCTTGGGATATCTGAAAACTTATTTTAGAGAAGCAAATAAAACATTTTTGGGTGGTGAATATGTGCATGTTAGATGTGCTGCACATATCTTGAATATAATTGTTACTGAGGGGTTGAAAGACGTTGATAACTCGGTTGCATGAGTTAGAATGACTGTGAAATTTGTGAGGTCTTCTCCTTCTAGATTGGAGAAATTCAAAATTGCTGCGAAGAGTGTGGGCATAACATCAAAGAAGGGTCTTTGTACTGATGTTCCTACCAGATGGAACTCAACTTATTTGATGTTAGAGGCGGCCCAAGAATATAAGACAGCCTTTCAGTTATTAGGGGATGAAGACATTCAATATGTCAAATACTTTGATGAGCACGGGGGCTTAGGAAAGCCTAGTGATGATGATTGGGAGGTAGTTTCTACTTTTGTTGATTTTCTAGGACTTTTTCATGATATCACATTGAAGTTATCTGGTTCCTTATACCCTACATCCCATGAGTTTTGTCAACAAATATGTAGTGTAAAAGAAGAATTAGACGACATGTGTAGGGGTTCCAATATAAGGATGAAGGGGATGGCATTGACTATGAGGGTCAAGTATGACAAGTATTGGGGAGTTTAAGCAGATTGAATATTTTGTTATATGTGGCTATTATTCTTGATCCCCGCCTGAAAATTTCAGGCATGTTATATGGTTTGGGACTTGCGCACGATCAGGCATGGGCTGATCTTATTGGTGATATGGCCCGAAATACCCTTACTAAATTGTATGATGAGTTTAATACAATTAAGGGTAGTACTGGATCTACCATACCTACACCTACCCCAAAGTCTCCTTCAGACACTAGGCCAGGAAAAGAGCGTAGATTATCGTGGACTAAGACCCTTGCACATAATCCCACACTAGTCCATCAATCTACGGAGGTGGTTTTGGAGTTAGACGACTATTTGTCAGGGGATCTTATTCAAGATGATGACAATTTTGATGTATTGGTATGATGGAAGGGGGCAGCAAAGAAATATCCCATCCTTTCTGAGATAGCCCGTTGTATCTTGGCCATCCCTATTAGCATCGTTGCCTCAGAGTCAGCTTTTAGTACCGAATGGCACATATTGGATCATTTTCATAGTTCATTGTCTCCTTCAACTGTGGAGGCATTGATATGTACACAGAGTTGGATGATGAGAAATGATATTTATGTTCCGGATGTTTTGGATTTTAAGGAGACTGACGAGGAGGAGGGTGGTGAGCAGTCTGGATCTGGACCACCTGGTAATACTAATTGTTGTTTTTATTTTAATATATTTTAATTTATTTATATTCATTTTGATTTTATCGGTATTAATTTTAGTATTTATTGTTGTAACTTGTAGCATCACATGAGACTAGTCAGACGACATCTACCTCTGCTACAATATAAATATGTACTCACTGCTCAAGCCTCAAATCTGATTTATCAATTATTTGTAATATTGATAATTTGATACAATGTCCATTCGACACTTATGTAACTATGTTTGTAATTTTGTAATTATTTAGCCTTTCAATTTTGTAATTTTGTAACAGTTTAGTTATTATTATAATATTATTAGTTTCTTAGGTAGTAGACTAGTAGTATGTTACTAGTATAAATTTATTTTTTTTTTATTCATGTAATTTTTTTTAATATGATTTTTTAGCTTTTTTCTTTTTTTTTTTTTNGGGGTACCCCGCCCCCACATGCTGGGGGTGGGGCACAGGTAGAAGATTTCCTCCCCCGCCCATGCGGGGCAGGGGCAGGAATTAAACTCTTTTTTATTTTATTTGTTCCAGGTGGTATATTATATATGTCTATCACTTAAATCACTTAAAATGTACCATCTCTAAATACGGTTTAGAGAGTTGGGGAAAGACTCTTGCGTCAATGACATTGTTGGAATAATTCACCTACTTATGATTAAGTTAAATCTTACAAATTGTTAGGGATCAAATTGACTAGTTCTTGCCCTTTGAAAACCTATCACTAATAATAAGGGAAGAAATAAAGTCAAGGCATAAAACAAAGAGGAGATAAGTCAGAAGAAATCGACTCAGACTTCTAAAGGAAATATATTCAGACTCCTAAAAGAAAAAAAGTTCATAAGGCCGCAAGTTAGACTTAATCACTCCAAGAAAATATACCTTTATATAGGAAGGGGACTCTCCACAAGCTCTTGACATACAAAACTCTACTACATATAATGACTCTTACCATATCACTCTCAATGGAGGCATCATCTTCAACCTCCTGAAATCTTAAATTTCTTTATTGTATTGAGCGATATGTGAAACCATGAGAGATTGTAAAATCATTTATCATAATGGATTTTGCCCCCAACAACCCATGGACATAAACTTTTATGCCGAAGCACGTAAATCTCTGTGTCTCTCTTTATTTATTTTTATTTGACTATTTATATATATTTTATGGATAAATGTGAAGAGCATCTCATCAAAATCTGAATTACCATCGTGGGTCTGGAATAATTCATTATTCCCTTCTTGCTTGTTATGCCAATTTAGACATTTAAACATACATTCCAATAAAAATGAATTGGATGCTTAATATATATATATTGTTATAAAGTTTTGGGTGAAATGGGACAAGGCAAAAAAGGATACGTTTTTAATCTCCTTCTCGGTAACTGTAAGATGCCTAGCCTGCGCTATTTATTCTCCTCTCCACCAACTCTAACCCTCATTAGTGCGCAAACTCGATTCTCTATCGGGATTGAAAATAAAAAAGAAAAAAGAAATTACCTAAAGTTCAAATTTTGAATCGGACAGATTCTTTCTTAGGGTTCGGTTCTTTGATACATTGTCGCCATCTCCATTATCACGCATGCAAGAAATGTTGGAGGAATAAGAACGAAGACAATTAAAACAAAGTGGAAATTGGTAACAAAAATTTAGGAAATGATACAAAGCAGGAAAAGATAAGAGAGAAAAAGATTTTATCTTTCACTGTGGCCCACCAGTTCATTTCGGGTGCGGAAGTGTGCGCCAAAATGACTACTTTTAAAATTTTCCATTAAACAAAGCTGAAGCCCATTTCTGCCGTAAAGGTCTCTGATTTGTGTACCATATAACTGGCCCTACTTGCATCAACGCGTCATTCGGTGTGGACCAACGCACAATTTATCTTATTTTTTATTTTTTATTATAAATGGCCATTATTAATAAAACAGTGCCCAAAATATGGTAGTAATTCGTATAGAATATAAATGAAAACCATAAGATAATTAACCAGCCTTAATGTACTTCGCTCTTCAAGATTATAGTGAACATGATTATTGCATTTAACTAGATGGTTTTTGCATCAAAGTAAAGCATCCTCTATGGGGCTTGACATGTTACATTAATAGTTCCAAAAATGCAAAATTGCGTTGATATTTGTAGTTAAGGAACGTACATTCTCTGCATACTCTCTTTGAAAATAGTAAATAAATTTGAGACTCACATGAAAAAATTATTTTTTTAATAATAACTTTCACTTTTTTCAAATGAAATAAGTAGAGACTGTACACTGTAGAACTATATATAACATTATCTCTTATTTAAATGTCTATGGGGTCGGTAAGGTCCAACCTTTGTTTTTCAAGTTTATTTTTATATTTTACATATTCTATATATATATTCATTGGTATGTCTACTTAGTACTACAGAGAACCCCTAGTTGTTGAGCAATTGGCAGTAGTAGCCTTAATAATGTTTCAACATCAATTTGCAATTTGTAGGTTCGGTTGTTCGTTTTTGCATTTAAGCATTTAGGAAGAAGTCTTGACCGGCAGGGCCTCATTATTTGGCGAAAGCTAGAAGCAACCAATTGGATTGATTAACCTGTCGATGTTGGGTGCATATAATTAAGGATTTTTTATTTTTTATTTTTATAGTTGACCTTGCAACGGTTTAAAATTAGGCACAAATTCTCCGACAACAATTTAGATAATATCGAATAATGTTTAATATATTATCTCCTATCACTCTTACACGGCAAAAAGCTTACATAATAAGAGTGATTGAGGTTTTTTTTTTTTTTGTGTGTGTGTGTGTGGGGTCGTTTTGAAAGCTGCCCTTGCAAAGTTGGTGCTAAATATCTAGCAAACCAACTTTACAAGTTATTTGCAAGATTAATTAATTTAATTTTGGAAATAGCCCAACTACTATAAGTTAATTAGATGCTTTTAAAAAGATGACAGGTCATTAATTAGTGCCAATACTCCTTGGTATCCCCTGTTGGTTACAATTCTATATAACAGTCGGTATGGTATTTGTCTTTTCTTTTCTTTTCTTTTTTATGCAAGCTTGTGAAAACATTTTAGAACATTTAAAAAAAAAAAAAACTTAATTTTTGTGCTTCACAAAATTATTTGAAAGCGTCCAAAATCCAACTTGTGATGGCTAAAGAGAATCGAACAATATTGACAAAAATAATTCATAGAAAAAGGTGAGAGGTCAGCTATGGAAATTAAAAAGAAAAATGAACTTTGACGTATGGAAAGTTGTTAAAATTCATAATTTAAGAATCGATTCATACACAATTTGGCGCAATGGACAGCTTCGACACAAGCTTTTGAGAATATCCCTCCTAATTTTATCCCTCATAATATTATGAACTTCTATAATGGAAACGATCCTTCTAATATCTTGTAATATAAGTGGGATCTATTGTACTGCTAAAGTTACTTTATATAATATGCTTGATTAGAAAAAAGAGGAAAAGGAACAAGGGCCCTACGTGGGTCACCAAGAAAGCTCCACGTGGCTACCTTTTTTTCTTCTCCTTTTCGTCAAAAAATTATTAAAAAATAAATAAACGTTTATTTGAAGAAAAATGAGCTTCCCAGAAAATGTGCAGAAACGTATGTGCTCTTTCATAGTAATATTTGGTAGAGAAAGTGAGGTTTGTTGGCCTAAATTGTATTAGCATTTAGCCAACCCCCTCCCCATATTAGATGGAGTAGGTTAAGTTGATTTTGTAACGTCTAGATAGTGAGATTATCTCATTTAATTTATGAATAGTAATAAAAAAATAATGATAAAATTTTAAATAATAATGATAATAGTAAAAAATAATAAAAAAGTAATGATAATATATTAAAGAGTAGTAAAGTGATTGAAATCACTTCACTATCCAAACACAACCGTTGCGCTTGGGTAGTGAAGTGATCTCAGATATTATGTGAGTAGTAGTAAAAAAGTAATAAAAATAATAATGATAAAATATTAAATAAAAGTATAAAAATAAGTAAAAAATAATAATAAAATAATAAATAGTAGTGAGTTATTCTTAATATCCAAACTAAGCATAATTCTTAATTTTTTGAGCATTTGAAGTTGCCGTAAAAAATAGCACGTGCAATAATAAATATTGTAAAATCTGTGTTATATGTGTATTTTTTTCCTTGAATAAAAATAGAATAAAAATTGTAATAAGATCCTACTCTTTCATTGCTAATTAGAATAAGGTTGAAATTTCTTATGTCCAATTGGCAAATGCCAAGTCTGTCTCTTCATATAAAAAATATATATATCATTATTTTTTTTTATTAACAGGATAAACGTATTGTCGAGTTGCCATTATTAAAATAAATATTCTCGCTACAACTTTTCTTAAAATATATAAACACATAAATAATTTTTACAATTATAAAGTCATGTTTAGATATAGAAACGATTTTATTTCATTATTATAATTTTATCAAATTTCTATATAAAATATAATAAGTAATTTAATTTTTTAAAATTTTAAAAAATAATAATATTAAAAAATAATATTATAATAATATTTTATCTAATTTTAAATTTTTATTTAAAATTATCTTATCCCATCTTATTATTCAAACGAATTTAAATACACAGTTCATGCATTTAATTTGAAAAAAAAAATGATAAATTAAAAATTAACAGTAGATTTTATTTTAGGCTCGCGTACTTTAAAATAAAATTTATACGTACACACAATGATTAAATGATTAAAACCAAAGAAAAAGAAAGAAAAAAGTTTATAATTGGAACTTTGTTCACACAACCACGTGTTGCCGTGTTGGGCATAATAACAACTAACCAAGACTCCTTTGTTAATGCTATCCCAAAACCAAACAGAAAATCATTTAATACTAACAGTGGGTAGGGGAATTAGCTCACCGACAGCGACCAAATCATTGCTCAATCACAGCGAAAAACACTCCTACTTCTAGCGCGCGCCCGCCCCCACACACACCAACAGCTACAGTCTCCGCCGGCGGATTGCACATTCAATGCACTCTCATTCTTACCCCTCTCCACTCGCCATCTGTACGTCACAAATTAAATTCTAGTTTTTACCTATGGGCCCCACCCTCTAAACCCTTGGCCCTGGCTGGACTGACTGCCTCATTTATACTGTCCTCTCTCTCTCTCTCCCCTCCTCGCTGTGGTTAATCGGCCATTATTTTTTATTATTTATTTTGATTTAATTTGTTTTAGTTTTAATTCCTCTCGAATTTCGCGATCCGTTATAGCGCTCAGATCGGTAAGGAATAGGAATTACTGGACGCATTTATGACCGTGGGATCTTCCTCGTGATCCGTGACCGTAGCTCTCTCATTTCCTTTTCAGTGTTTTCACTTCTCCAATGGCTACTTCTTTTTTATTCTTATTCTTCTTCTACCACTACACTACTTGAGAGCAGTACTGGATTCTCCTCGCTTGGCTCCTTCTCGTTCTGGAATTCGGGCCCCCTTTTTCCGTGTTCCTGACCTGAATGCGGGTTTCCTTCATTGATCCTTTGAGCTTGATGCGAGACTGACTGATCGGAGCTGGGTTGAAGGAGCTTTCTTTACACAAGATGTCGGGCCCACTAGACCGGTTCGCCAGGCCTTGTGAGTGGCTTCTCAGTTTTCGATTTTTCTTTCTTGGAAATGCTTTTGTGAATGTTTGTTGATTCATATCGGTTTTTTGTTTGGTTTGGTGCGGCTCTAGGGTTTCACAACTTCACTCTAGCCTCTCTGTTTAGTCGCTGAGAAAACTGAGGACAGTTTTGAATCTGGTTTTTTGTAAAGAACGGTTGGGCTAATGTTGTTGAGAATAAGGAAAAAAAAAAAAAACTCTTTTCCGAGCATGAGGAAAACAATACTCACGGTTAGGTTTATGCGAATTAGCTATTTTCTTTTATGGGCCCCTTAATAATGGAATGAGTGTAAGCTTTAGGAAATGTTTAAGGGTATTTTATTCCCTTCTACGTATATTCTCGAGAACCAAATGCAATCGTTTCAAAGAAATTTCTTACTGATTGATGTATAGTATTCGTTAGTGAATTTGTTAATTATTTTATTTGTTGGAGTTCATGCTTATGACCGTGGCCGTAAGTATATGAACTGTTCAACTTCGCTTTTGTTTCCCTTTGGGTTTGAGGTGGCTGTGTGATGATGCGTATCGTTGTGAAGTTGATTCCTTGGATTTTGGAAGTTATAAAAATTGGATAGGAAATGTCCATATTGCTTATAGTTGTTTTGGTTAAGATACTATTTAGCCTTCAACAGAAGGCTCTGTACGCCCTTAAATCCATCGTAGTTTTGTATTGGTCGTTTGNCCACTACACTACTTGAGAGCAGTACTGGATTCTCCTCGCTTGGCTCCTTCTCGTTCTGGAATTCGGGCCCCCTTTTTCCGTGTTCCTGACCTGAATGCGGGTTTCCTTCATTGATCCTTTGAGCTTGATGCGAGACTGACTTATCGGAGCTGGGTTGAAGGAGCTTTCTTTACACAAGATGTCGGGCCCACTAGACCGGTTCGCCAGGCCTTGTGAGTGGCTTCTCAGTTTTCGATTTTTCTTTCTTGGAAATGCTTTTGTGAATGTTTGTTGATTCATATCGGTTTTTTGTTTGGTTTGGTGCGGCTCTAGGGTTTCACAACTTCACTCTAGCCTCTCTGTTTAGTCGCTGAGAAAACTGAGGACAGTTTTGAATCTGGTTGTTTGTAAAGAACGGTTGGGCTAATGTTGTTGAGAATAAGGAAAAAAAAAAAAAAAAACTTTTTTCCGAGCATGAGGAAAACAATACTCACGGTTAGGTTTATGCGAATGAGCTATTTTCTTTTATGGGCCCCTTAATAATGGAATGAGTGTAAGCTTTAGGAAATGTTTAAGGGTATTTTATTCCCTTCTACGTATATTCTCGAGAACCAAATGCAATCGTTTCAAAGAAATTTCTTACTGATTGATGTATAGTATTCGTTAGTGAATTTGTTAATTATTTTATTTGTTGGAGTTCATGCTTATGACCGTGGCCGTAAGTATATGAACTGTTCAACTTCGCTTTTGTTTCCCTTTGGGTTTGAGGTGGCTGTGTGATGATGCGTATCGTTGTGAAGTTGATTCCTTGGATTTTGGAAGTTATAAAAATTGGATATGAAATGTCCATATTGCTTATAGTTGTTTTGGTTAAGATACTATTTAGCCTTCAACAGAAGGCTCTGTACGCCCTTAAATCCATCGTAGTTTTGTATTGGTCGTTT
>QEOT01007664.1:0-24552 GCA_003123785.1 Pterocarya stenoptera
CAAGAATTGGTACCATTCTCCAATGGGGTCAGTGGGCCTCGTATTCGGCTCATGAGAAAAATTCACCCCCAAAATAATTTACACAAAAAAAACAGAAGGTATGGACAGATGAGACTCGTCTCCCTGACATCATTCTAATGACACCCTGCCCTTTGGAACTTACACAGACAGGTAGACGGGAAATATAGAGAATCATCAATCTACTGACATTAGGTATGAAGAGGCTTAACGGGAAACACCTGCAGGATAAAAACAAGTCAGGAAGTCATGCCGCATTAATGACACCATTGTCCAAATTTCACCCCCATTAATGATGCCTCCCCAAAAGTCATAGCGCATTAAAGGATTCTGACAAATGAACAGAAAAAATAGCAAAGGTTCTTCAAAGTCAACGATGAGTGGTCCTCACCCAAGAATCTAGTATTAATGTCGATCTTTAGGTACGAAGAACTCTCTCTGATCTCTTTAAATTTACGTACAAACTATTAAGGAGATATACTGATTTTGACATCGGAAACTCCTCAGCCACCACCAAGACCTCTCGTTCTTCGTGTTTGTTTAAGTCTAAAGGTGAAATTTAAAAAATTCGGATTGCTGAAACCCTACCAAAAAGCGTGCAATAGACAAGATTAACACTAACACTTCTTTTGAGTAACTGTTATTCGGTAATTTTATCATGTGTTAAAAGTAATTAATGAATGCATAATGGACCTCGCCTGCAAAGACCACTTAACATCTTGAATATTATATATATATATATATTATATTAAGGGATACATATATAGCATCTAAATAGGTACTATATGTCAATGTAGCAGTAATTGATACGTCTCCCATATTACTCATTAAAAACCGATAAACTTATTGTGTGCCTTGTCAATCATGAATTTATACAGGTACGTATCACGTTAAACATGCACGCAACAACTACGTACTAGAATTTTCCTTAAGATTTACTTAAAGTTGGTAGATTCCATTGAGATCAGGCCTCGTGTCAAGCTATTATTGGCAATAGTCAAATGGAAATATATATATATATATATATATATAGTCGAATTCCAAGCCGTTGAGTACCAACTAGTAGAATAAAGGCCAGGTCGAACCATTGTTTAATTAAGCTTTCTTTAAAAAGCAAGATCCTAACTTCTCGGATTAAAAGCAACGTGATGTTACTTCATGAAGTACTGGATGCATGCATGTTTCCTGGCAACTATGACGAAGAAAATAACTCATCAATGCCTACCCATAAGTTAATCAACGGTCTAGATCAAATGACAATCGGAGGAGCTGACCGTCTTCACTTGTTTTGCTTGCTTCGGGAATACATAGTGAGCAAATAAATTTATGAGGTTGGGGTCCAAATCTGAAGCATTAATTTTGTTGGTTTGACACTCCAACTAACAACGAATATATATATATATATATGGGAAAATCTATTTATCATTCTAATTTCCATCATCCTCCCATCATCCCATTCCATGATGTGGTATTAGATTATAGATTTACAAGTGAAATATAATAAATAATCTCTAATTAGCTAATGTCACATCATAAAATAATAGAAAAATAATAAAAATTAGAATAATGAGTAGTATTACTCAATATAAATAATCATTGACATTTGGACCTAATGAGGCCCATATCTGGGCCAGGATAAGATTTGACCCTCCAACTCAAATTTATTTTTACAAGCTTAAATTACTTATAAAAGTTGATAGTTGTGCATTAATCTTCAAAAAATTTAGGCTCTCTTTTCTTTTCATGCACACACGCTGAAAGCGTTGAAGCATTTCAGCCAGCATCTAGCTAGCTGAGTTTTATGAGTGATTTTGGACCGTGGAATATTAGTCTCGTGTGTCTGGCCGTACGTTCTCTAGAAGCGTATATATTAATATAATATATGCAAGCTTGCTTAATTAGAAAAAAAAAAACTACCTACCACCGATCGAGAACCTAGCTCGTATCGTAGACCAAAAGGTGTCAATGTCATGCAATTTGGCGGCAAATAGTAATTAATTAGCGTGAAAATGGCGCATAAAGATTTCAATGAATGAATTTGGTTTTACCGATGATTAAAAGTTGCGTGTCCAAAAACACCCGCATATACACGCTTTCCTTTTAATTAGGTCGTACTGTCTGTCTCATCATGTAAGTTTAGTTATCGATCTTAAAATCTCACTTGACAATTGTATTAACTGTGTCTCGATCTCCAACTTTGGAACAACATGACCCGCATGATGCATCCAACTAAGGACCACGATTTTTGGCTTGAATTAAATCCTTGATGATCAGTTGCTATATATATACAGTCGAAATAGGAGATAAAAAAAAGCATATTGGAGCATGACATTTTCTTATAATATTTATACACATTGATGAAGGGACGTAACATCATGATCATGATGAGATTTATGAAGTACTTGGACAACTTGTCTATTTGGTCGGAGGAGATAAGATCAATATGACACTAGCTAGTACCGGACCCACCATTTTGCTGATCATAGGAAATTACTGGCCCCCATTGATCTATGCTATATATGCAAAATGCACGATCCAGGAAACCCCGACATTTTCCACGTACATAATTCAAACTGCTCATTCTGCCACATCATGTGTGTGCATATATATATATATATATGGCATTCTCCGGCAGACACGTTAATAGTTATAAACCCATAAGATGTAAAATTTGGCATAATGAACCCTAAAGTATATATTAACTTGCTTACCGGCTGCCGAATAAATTTCTATAAAAAATTGTATATATAATATCTCAAGTCCGATGGATATATATATATAGCATTTATATATAAAACGCGCGCGATACATGTTGGATCCTTAATTAATTGGTTTTCAAAAGGCGGCCAGCTCATAATTAATTGATCTAGATTAACAACGCGATATTGATGATCATTTTCTTTCCACCTTTCACATTCCCTTTCGCTGTTCGATCTAGGTTTACATTCGATTTTCTTTGCCCTAGCTGCATGCATGCCGCCCTTTCACTCAGACTCAGTGGCTTCCAAAGAAAATCGGGCACAATCCCACCAGTCCTAGACCCTGAACTGCAATAATTATGTCTATTAATTATTCCCAATTTCTCATTACAATAACAGGCTACCGGCCGGTGCTTCTCCACCCGTCAAATATTTTGTACGTAGCCAATTTACTTAATATAATATTTTACACTCAGATTATTTTTCTACCAAATATGTGAACAGAAATAAGTGATGTGGCAGTCTCCACTGAATGTGGGCCAGAACATTGGCTCAATCAGGTGCAGGTTCATAGTCATGATCGGAACGTACAGATCAACTATATATGTATATATTTTTAATTGCATGCGCTTAATTTTTCTTCCACCATTCATTTCGAGAGAGATCATTAAATAAGCTTGCTTCGCTAGTACTGTCGTGCATTCAAGTATAATTTTACATCACATCGCCCACTAACCCTTCACCAACGACAAATTCAATATACTTAATATGCTATTTTTATTTATTTATTTATGCTTATATATATACACTCATGACTTGGGAAATTTATTCACATAGAATATGATCATGAAAAGATAACACTGTACATGAAATATCTCGTGAAAATTTGGTAAGAACCAAAGTAATTTACACAATCACGTAAAAACTCTTATCATATTTAATTTCCTAAGCTTTTTTCATGAGTCTTTCCCAACCCACCCCCGGCTGGCCTCCCTTTTTTCTGGGTAAGCACCAAGTAAGCAAGCAATCGCATTTCATGGACTACCTACCCAACTTCTCCACAATCCATATTTATTTAAAAGAGAGAACAAATTATAACCTAATTAAACAATAAATTAATGAAAAAAAAGTAGGTCAAACAAAACTAAAGATCAGGATCTGGAAAACCTCATCAGAAAGGAGGGAAGGTCTTGCCCAGCGCACCTACGCTAGTCCAGAAACCGACCAAGTCTTGCCTGTATGGCAAGTATGTCCGCCTCTTGTCCCCCTCCCTAATCGCTCTGTTCCTCAAATAGAAAGCTTCGTGCGCCGACGACATGGTTTCCTTCGACGCGGCCTTCTTCGGTACCTTCTTTTCTAGCTTCGAATTATCCAGTTCGGCCTTCTCGGCTCTGATCTCAGCTTCCTTCTTCGGCGTCAAGAACACCAACGATTCCTTGCCTTCGCTGTTGCATCTGCGAAGAAAACTTGAGAGCCTCCAGCGTTTTGATGCCGACGCGGGTCCAGTTCCGGTGGAACTGCTTTTCTTGCATTTGCTTGGGGAGGCTTTGGCCGAGCTGTTGTTACTACTATTCGGAGTCCAAATACAGTACGTTCCTGGAGGGACCCCATCCAACCCGTCCTCCACCTCTTCCTCCGAAGACGTAGAAAACGTCGACGACGTTTGATCGTGTTCCTCTACGAACAGCTGCTTTAGCGGAACCCTGACGGACAGCACATCGTGAGCCTCTGCCTCCTCTGGATCGCACGTTTCATTGATTTTCTGTTGCCTCTTCTCCGCGAAGAGGTCGCGATTGAATATAGGGAAAACCGGACCGACGTGGCCGTCGATGACGGCCACATCGTCGGCCCTACGAACCGAAACGAATTCGAAGTCTTCATCGTTGTCCTCTGGTTCTTCGCCCCGATAATCATCACCAAGTTGTCGCTGCCGGTCCCCAATACCGTCAAACTCGCGGGTTACTTCATCTGCTATGGCTGCCAGTCTATCCGAAGAGTAGCTGTTAAAGCTGGGACATGCCGAAAGTTCGGAACTTTCTCCTTGCATTTGGAGCTTAATTTTTACACCGCTTGCTTCGTCTCTCGAACTCCTTCTTCGTCGTCGTCTGCTAGCTTCTCGTGTCTGTAAATCTCTGGGGGTTTGATTCTTCTTGACCTCTGTGTTGTGTTTGGGAAATGAAGGAAAATAATTAAGAAGATTTGGTTAACGGGTCCCTATATATATCAAGGTGGGTGGGTAGTGCGTGATTAATAAATGATGTTAAACAAAATAATGATATATGAACAAAAAAAAAAAACAAGAAAAAAAAAAAAAAAGGTGGCCCAAGTATTGGCGCGTGAATCCAGAAGATATAAAAATGGTTTGACATTTTCTCCGCCTTACTTCTTTCCGTCGTTCCTACGTTAAACGTGGTGAGTTCCCACATGTCTTATGAATCTATTTCGGTTTTTGGGTTTACGAATTAACGAGAAAATGATATATGTAGTATTGTAGCGTGTGCTTTGGGTTTTTTTTTTTTTTTGAAAAATTTGAATAAATTCGAAATTTATATTAAATTATATATATATTTAATATTTTATAGATGGTCATACTTTTTTTTAAAACGAGAATGATAAAATTGAACACTCAAAAATTGTCTACAACATTACTATTAATAAAGTATGAGTACTTCTGTTGAACCATTTGAAATTTACCGTTAATAAGATGTTCTTGGCGTGGTACTACCATGCAGAGTCACATGACTTATTAAAAAATATAAAAAAAAATATTATATTCAAATTAAAAGGGGTCAAAATATATAAAAAAAAATGAAAAATAAAACTCTAGTTCCCTATATCATTTTTATGTTTTTAATTTTATTAATAAATCAAGTGGCATAACATGATAGTGCCACGTCAAGAATACCATTTGAACAATATGTTTTAGATGGTCAAGTAGCATTATCCTTAGAAGTATTAGCTCATTTTTTAATATTTAAGCTTCTTATAATTTCCGTTAATTTAAGAACCTCATCAATCCTATTATATGCGCGTGTGTGTATATATATATATATATTAATCGGCTGCATGTGAAGGCCGTGTAATGGTTTTCGCGCCGCATGTGCCAACTAATTCATTTGTTTTGAAGGTCAAACTTTACATTTCTTTGTTTTTTTTTTTCCTTAAAATGTCACCATTAGAGGAAAAGTATATATATATATACATATATATATATGTATGTATGGATTATCTGCATCGACGGTCGAGGATGATGTTCGAGAACATTAACCTTTCCAATTGAATTCGACAGCCACTTTCCCAGGAAGATAGAAATTATAATTTACATGGGGATAAAGATAAAGTTGTCAAGAAAAAGCGGATCGAGTTAGCACAGGCCGTCGGGTCACGATTCTGAACAGATGGAGGAAGATCATTGCCAGCCAAACCGCAGATCGACTTTCTAGAAAGAAAATCCTGCAGAATGCATACACCACAAATAATTATAAACAACAGCGCGTACATACACATACCATGACTTAATTACCCGATGGAGGACAGATAATATATTAAAAACCCTACTGTTTGGCAAGTATAGACAACTTGCCATAGATCAGTCCGGAGAGGGACAACAGCACGTACATATATATATAGGAGTATTTAAATCATTTTTTATTATATTGATAAGAAAAATTATCAAAATATCTCATGTTTTATATGGAATATATAGATACTATATTATATATATATATATCTTTCGCTGAAATGGAGAGCTTTTTTTTTTTGTATAGATAGAATGATCATCCAAAGAAATTATATATGATCTGTTAGCCAGTACCACTTTACATGATTCTTTGTTCATGTATATGCATATATGGGTGTTTTGCTGTCAATTTAATCATGTATATATTGTATATACACGTACGTAAGTGCTGACCTATATGCGTACAACTCTTTATAATAATAAAGTTATATACGATAGTTATATATATATATATAAATATAATTCTCTTAATTTGACAACTTATAACATGCATTCACTTCTATCTCCCCTTTTTTTGGAAATTATGCTTTTGATATTAAAATAGCTATATTTAGAACAATCTAAATTTAATTATGTGACACCTAATTAATGTCATTAATTACCGCACAAAAAGAAATTAAAAAAAACCGTTGCCTAAAGCATTATATATATAAAATAGATCATACTTCTTCAATATTATCTTTGCATTTTGATAATTTCAGTAATATATAAAATCATATTAATATACATATCAATTCATCTCATTATTATAAAAAAAGTATTTTTATTGATATTGTGATTTTTTTTTAATATTTAAGCGTCTAAAAAATTGAATAGAAAATCAAAAAAATAGATTCTTTTGTCCTCATCGGAATGTATCTTGAAGGGTGTAGCACTGCTTTTAAGCTTTAGATGCAAAAAATGAGTAACGTTACAAATCGGTTTGAGATTTACAATTGGACTATAGTATTTTTTTTTTTCCAAATTGATACCAACTCTTCATAAAATTTTAATAAAAAATCAAAATCTTGAAAATTAAATTTTAATGTTGTGCAGCATTTTATTTCCTTTAATTTTGAATTATGTAAATATTAAATTGAATTGTTAAATTTTAGTATAAATCTATTTTTTTCCTTTTATTAATGATTTTTGTTTAATGATTTATTAAAAAATAAACTTAAATATTTTTTTTTCATTTCTGGATAAATTGAATAGTTTATTAATTACACTATTTGAGATAGATCTACAGTTTCTAATGTACTTTAATTTGTTTAATTTTTTTTAAATGTAAAGGATGAGATTTTATAAAATATATGATTAAATTATTTAATACTTACCACTATAGCTTTGAATTTTAAAATTAGCACATTATATTTTTATTTTGGAAATAACAAATATACAACATACGCATCCAACTATAACTATTAAGAGTAATAATAGTAGGTTGCTTAATATAATTACAATTTTTCATAAGGAAATAAATTATAACTTCTTAATAATTTAAAAATATAATATGTCATTATTACTATTTTATTTAGCCAAATGTGAAAATGTTAAATAAATTAATGTTTTTCGTTGTTATTATTTCTTATACTGCTTCTGTTTTAATAATATTAAAAAGGGTTATGAAAACTTTTTTAAAGTAAATTAAGATGATCTGGTTTACATTCTTAAACTAAAAACTAAACTGCATTTGGAATAACGCAATGATTTAACATTATTTATAGTGTAGAATAATATAGTCTATAATACGTTTTTAATTTTTTCCTTTTCTGATAATTTATATAATGTTGAAATTTTTTTTTTACATATTTATGAATAAATGTTTCATAATTACTAACAAATTATCTTCTCATAAAGAAGATAAAATTAAAAAAAAATTTAATAATCTTTCAGTATTATCTGTAATTTAAAAATATTTTCTCTTATAACCAAATGAATTCACCCAATCTTTTTTTATCTAGAAACTTAACAAAATTATCATTAACATTAATTTTAATTTTTAAACTGTAATAAATATCAATTTTTTCGCTTGCAGCCTTGTTTCACCATTTTATAATTCATAATAAAATTTTAATATTAATATTTTTATTATTAATTTAAGCTTTTATTAAAATTTTCTTATTAAACTTTTCCATTATATAACTAAATAAAACACAAACTTATATGGATTTATCATTTATGTTAATTTTATATTAGGTTTAACTCAAATTATGTAAACCTATGACTTGTTTTAACTTTGTTTAAAAAAATTTCTTCATTTTCTCATTTCTCATTTGCTATCAATTTTTTATTTTTATATATTTGTAACTGGGCACACGTTCAGTACATAATTGCTCATCAATTACTCTCTTTTGTTTCCTATTTTTCTCATAAAATCCGGTTCTCTTATATTTTTGTTCTTTTGCCGATTAGGTGAGTTAAGGTTTCTTTTTTCTTTTCTTTTTTTTTTAAGGTTGGATATTAAATTTAGATGAGATTAGTTGAGATAAAAATTAAAAGTTAAATAAAATATTGTTAGAACATTATTTATTATTACTGTTATTATTATTTTAAAATTTAAAAAAATTGAAATGTTTATTATTTTTTATATGAAAATTTAAAAACTTACTAACAATAACTTACTAATAATTTAAACATGTTTTCTCCCATAATCATATTCCTTATAATAACTTACTAAATCTTCAAGGGAATTAAACTCCATTCTCGACTTTAGCTCCTCATCAAGTCTATTATCCTCTTAACCGATTATTCTGCTTGTAGTGGAGCTTGTATTGCTGGTTGGAATCGAAGGTTCCATGATATGTTGAAATGAGTAACTAGCATTCTGTAATAAATACAAATAGTCTGCAATTAAACTCTTGTAAAGAAGCCAACTTAATTTTTTTTTTTTTTTGTATACGTGCAAAAAAACTAACGTTTTAAGAATAAATCATAATCAGTTATCATAATTTTTCGTTATAGTTTTAGACTGTCTTCACTATTTATTTATAATTAAAATTTTAAAATATAACAAAATTGATCACTGGGCAGCGCACGTTGCCCTTTACTAATATATATATATATATGTAATGTATGGATTATCTGCATCGACGGTTGAGGATGATCATGTTCGAGAACATTAAACTTTCCAATTGAATTCGACAGCCACTTTCCCAGGAAGATGGAAATTATAATTTACATAGGGATAAAGATAAAGTTGTCAAGAAAAAGCGGATCGAGTTAGCACAGGTCGGGTCATGATTCTGAACAGATGGAGGAAGATCATTGCCAGCCAAACCGCAGATCGACTTTCTAGAAAGAAAATCCTGCATAATGCATACACCACAAATAATTATAAACAATAGCGCGTACATACACATACCATGACTTAATTACTCGATGGAGGACGAAGAATATATTAAAAACCCTACTGTTTGGCAAGTATAGACAACTTGCCATAGATCAGTCCGAAGAGGGACAACAGCACGTACATATATATAGGAGTATTTAAATCATTTTTTATTATATTGATAAGTAAAATTATCAAAATGTCACATATATAGATACCACATATATACATATATATTTATACGAGAAATGATAGTTGCAGTCGTGAGTGTGTAAGCGTCATGCAATCATTTTAAAAAAAGTTAATAAATACGGGATTCAAGTGAAAAAAATTAATTTTTTAATAGTAGACTCTACTCTTTTTTAAAACGACTGCATGACGCTTGCACACTCCACGATTATATATAGCATTACTCTATATGTATATATATATCTTTCACTGAAACGGAGAGCTTTTTTGTTTTTGTTTTTTTTGTATAGATAGAATGATTTAATTAATTACCACCCAAAGAAATTATATATGATATGTCAGCTAGTACCACTTTACATGATTCTTAGTTCATGTATATGCATATATGGGTGTTTTGCTGTCAATTTAATCATGTATTGTATACACTCGTACGTAAGTACTGCTGACCTATATGCGTACAACTCTTTATAATAAAGTTATATACGATAGTTATATATATATCTACCATATATATAAATGTGAATCCCGGATGAATAGTTTTTCGTCTAACACTTTTTCTTCTCATTTTACCCTTGCTTTATATACGTTGTTACGTTTTTGCCGGTTCCTTTTGCTTTTAAACCAACAAAAATCTCTCCACTCTATCATTTCTCTCATCTCTCACTCTCTCTCAGCTGACAACCTTATCTCGGTTTCTTTCTCCATTTGTCGCAACCCTCTCTTTTTCATTTATCCAAAGTCGTCATCGTCCTCCACAAAAGCAAACATAAAACCCATCAAAAGCATCTAAACAAATCCAACCCTAGGACAATTTCGCAACCAAAAACAGCTCAAGACTCGATTCCACTCCCATAGTCGGATCCGTGCACATTGAGAGAGAGAGAGAGAGAGAGAGAGAGAGAGAGAGAGAGAGAGGAAAAAAGGTACATTTTTGGAGTTTGAGTATGCGAAGAAAAAGATAATAAAGAGGACCAAGAAGAGTATGAGAAGGCACCGCGACTGGACCAAAATCGAGATCACTCGAGGCATCATTTTGGGATTCTCGGTCTCTCTAACTCAGATCAACAACTATGTCCACTGGTTTCTTGGTCCTCCATGAATTATAAACACAAAGTTCGCTATACCTCTCTAGACTAGAAAGGACCAACCAAAATGCACCGAAAAATGATAAAACAACAACTCCTTTACAATTTTTCTACAATTTTTTAATAAAATAGTATTTTTTAAAATATTTATTTTAATTTTGATTTTAATTTGATGTGTTTGAAATTTAAAAAAATATTATTTTATTAATAAATTGTAAATAAAATGTAGTTGAATTGTAAGAATATCATTTCTCAAATGCACCACTCTCAGTTACCTCTTAGGAAGAGTGTGCAAAACTGCTTTTACCGGTTGTTGCTGCAAAGTACTACAAAGTGGAATTTTTTCTTTGTATTTTTAATTAACAAAAGAGCCTATAAACAGACTGTGGGGCCGTGGGCCTAGCCTGGAAGAGATACTTAACAAGGCTTTTTATGGAAATTGGTTTTGTTAATAATTATTTTAAAGTACAATGATTTTATATTGAAAAAAAAACATGTGTCCTGATAAAATATCTAATTATTTTATTCTATTTGCAAACAGATAAACACCAGGCATCAGCAGGCATCAGATTAGGTTTAGTAATTAAGTTTAAACATAAAATTTTTATCTCATAATATTATTATAATTTCTTCAAATTTTTATATAAAATATAATAAATAATTTAATTTTTTTAAATTTTAAAATAATAATAATATTAAAATATAATATTTTAAATTTTTTTTAAAAATTAAAAACTATCATCTCATTTTCTAAATCTAACCTAAATGAGGTGAGTTGATGGGTTAGTACTAGGAGAAAGAGAAAAAGGGGGTGCATGCAGTTTGCTTGTTACTTCGATGGCTTACTCTAAAGTAGCCGACAATGGACAAGTCTTGATAAATATATGGAAAATGAATTACACACTATTTTTTACAATACTTTACATAATTATATTTTAAATAAGAAATATTTTTATAAAATATCTTATAAAAGTAGTATAATTTTATAAAAATATTCTTATTTTATAATATTGTTGTATAATATGTTATGTAATATGTTATGTGTATATCATTATTCTAAATATATTAAATATAACAATCCAACGCCCCTTACCCAATACACAAAAACATTTCTTTAATTTTGGAATGTTTTTTTTTTAATTTACCAACTTTTCAATAAAATGAATCAAATAAAAATAAATAAATAAAGTAATTTTTTATTTATTTATATCTTGATATTGCGGACCAATAATAAATCCTTAGTATAATAATGGTTAAGACTGTAATTTCCTGACATTACTCAACTTAAAAGGATGAGGGAATAAACTAAAGATATATTACATGAACATTATTTTATTGTGAATATATATTTTATCCACGGCAACTATAAAAAGAACTTTAATTTCTCTTTGCCCACTGCCAACAATCCACTTTCTTAACTTTGTACACTTTGGACAGGATGGATGCCTTCATCTTGATTTGTTTATAAATAAAATAATTAAATTAACATCTTTAATGGTTTTTTTTTCTATTTTCTAAAATATATTATTAAATTTTTTATTTTTTATATTAATTTTTACAATATATTATATATTAGTTTATTTATTTTTTCTTCGTATTATTTAAATATTATATTTTAAATATTTTTTTAATAAAAAATTAACAATAAAAGAGAAATTAATTTAAAATATTTACAATGATGAATACTTTCTATAAGAAAATGCAAAATAAGAATCAAATATAAAAAAAAGTCACATTTAAATGAATCTATTTATATTTAAAAAAAAATTATATTATAGAGGAGTGCTAAACTACATCTCATCCATTACTTTATTTGATTCGTTTTTTTAGTTCCCCATTTTATCGAATGGTGAGTCCAAGGGTTAGAGCTTTTGGAATTATTTTTGTTTTTTATTTTTTATATTTAAAAAAAAGAAGAAATATCTGCTCCAAATCTTATATTCTTGACTTTGATTTTAATTTAACCTAAACGATGCATGTCCACATTAATTATTTCCTGCACTTAATTCATTTCAACGCATATTAGAAACTATTGTGAGTTTGCATTTAAAAAAAATAAAATAGAAAAAGAAAAATATAATGAAGATATCTCGTAATTGTATTCAATGATTCATAATTTCATACAATAAAAGTACAGAACCTCACCAAGTGACAAAACAATTAACTTAAATAGCATCTTAACAAGTTAAGGGAAAGTATTTCCAAATGATTTATAAATTTTTATTTTTTTTATTTTTATATAATAAATTTAACTTATTATATAAATTTATTTTTAAAAAAATTTCTATGTGGTTGTCCTACTTCTCAAGAGCTATCATTTCTATGACATAATCCCACCTACTTTAAGTAATTATTTATTGTAAAAAATAAAAAATCATACCAAATAATACAATAAATACTCTAAAATAAATTAGACATATTAAAATATTCGATTAAAGTATGTGAAATAATGAAATATTATTTCTAATTTTTCAACACGCAGACATTAAAGAGAGAGGGAGGGACAAAAAACCAGCAACAATTCATTTCTTTATTGAATTCTTTGATTTTCGAGTGATAGCGATAATGTTTTTTTAACAGAGAGTAGGACAGTGATAATTAATAAATTTACTTCTGTAGATAAATAAATAAATAAAGTACGTAGGATTCAGGAGGGAGTTGAGTTTTAATATAAAAGAGATAACTCATAGAACTACCCGCATATGAAATTTAAGAAACACAGTGAACCACCGATGCACGCAATCAATTTGTAGGGACATCGGAAGCCTCCCATAGCCCAGATCGGCAACATCTCCTTTACCTTTAAGTTCCGCTATATGTCCCGTACAAATAATAAAGTAATAGGATATGACTACAACGAAAAATTTATGTGCTATAATTGCAAAAACATGAGCATCTCATAGTCACGGTAAATCATTTTATCTCATCATTTTAAATGATCATTCCTAACATGAAAAATATGACATAATAATTGTTAAAATTACGCAATTACAAATATTCTCATTAATTTTATCTGTCAAGTCTATCTAGAAGTAGAGGAAGATACTGCATTATGTGTTTATATTTTTTCATTATTACAGGAGTACCTACTATATTTAGCAAATATTGCACCTATAGTTTCAGAAAATGAATGGATTATGTACTTGCAATGAGCAGAAATGAATCAACATGAACAACTGCATTAGAATAAACTCAACGTACTCTCTGCCCATCTTATAAATCAAACTACGTCATAAGCACTCAAAATCTCTTATTCTTAAACTTCTCACTGTTGTAATTATATATTTAAATAATTAAGATACTAAATTATATATAAAGTCTATACTTCTTTCTTCAATTTTTATATTTTGTTCAATTTTTAGTTAATTTTTTTTTTTACCTTCTCATTTGCTATTTTATACTATTTTTAATTTTTTTTATATTTATTAATTGGGCATACGTGTAGCGCACGTTGCCCTTACTAGTATATATATAAATATAATTCTCTTAATTTGATAACTTATAACATGCATTCACTTCTATCTCCCGGCCTTTTTTTTGGAAATTATGCTTTTGATATTAAAATAGCTATATTTAGAACAATCTAAATTTAATTATGTGACACCTAATTAATGTCATTAATTACCGCACAAAAATAAATTAAAAAAACTGTTGCCTAAAGCATTATATATATAAAATAGATCATACTTCTTCAATATTATCTTTGCATTTTGATAACTTCAGTAATATATAAAATCATGCTCATATACATAAAACCAAACCAAATTCGAACACAATTTTTAATACATGTGTAGATCTATAAAAAAAATTCCCCTCAGACGATTTCAGATCAAAAAGCATTCTTTACATAAATTGGTCAAACCCGGTTTATTTTTCGTTCACACCAGAGATGACTTACCAAGTCCAAACGATTGTCAACCACCATATCGATCCGCTCCAGAGCAAGTGCCTCGATACAGAGACACGAGAGAAGAGATCATTAGAACTTCTTCAACTTAGATCGAGATTAATAGATCAATCCTTTATTCAATTTACACCCTACTTCCAAATCTTCTATAAAATTTTCAAAAATGGTTTTGCTACACAACCTCCTATTATTCACCCACACTCCACACTCCACATTTTTTAATATTTTTAAAAAAAATTTTTGAATTTATTTTTTTTAAACTATTTCAAATTTTTTATTCACTATTCATATAAAAAATATTTGATTAAAAAAAATAAAAAAAAAATTAAAAATAAGGTAGAGTGTAAAGTGTAGTGAATAGTAGAAAGTTGTGAAGATTATTTATTGCTGAAAATGCTTTCTAAAGGGATTTTACATTGGGAAATTTCAAACTTTTCAAGTACGTACGCTCATGCTTCACAGCTAAATTGCCCTTTTATGATCCAAAAAATTGTATACGCGCGTGGCGACATGAATGCATGTATGTTATTAGTTTCTTTATGTAGTATTAATTAAAGTTGAATATTCATGCGATGTCCTTTTTATCCTCTAATATTATAATTATAACCACCACTTACAAAAGTATGAACAGAAGTATGCATTATATTATAATAAGGGTGCATGATCTAAAGGGACTGTAGATATATTTTAATTAGAGTACTAAAATACTAGTCCAACGTCACCCGTACGACGATGTCTTCTATCTTTCGAAATTTCACTGTACTTTATATTAGCTAGATAACCGATCATCTGTCTCTGTTAACATCGATCGAAGTATAGATTAATCATGACTCATGAGCCTATCCCTTGTCTATTTTGAAAAAAGAAAAAGAAGGCCGATTTGTGCCTTATTTTAAACAAGGAGTGAAAATGATACCGTTAATTAATCCGAAATATATAAACTATTTCATAATAATTTTGACGGTAAGATATATATATGCGCATATATATATATATAAGTTGGAGGGGTGCCCACATGGGCAAATCTGTTAGACCTTCACGTAAAGTAGCCTCTAAAACCACGGCACATGTCCTAGCCATGTCCGGGACATGCCCTTTGATCATGCCACGAGTATGCCTTGGCCCATGTCTTGTCACACATGGGACGCTCAGCATGCAGGCCATGCGTACGCACATGTGCGCGCCACGCCTCAGACATAGCGAGGTTAGTGGCCATGTGCAGCCCAGCGCATGGCTAGGCATGCGCACGCCCATGCGCATGCCCATGCGCTGTGTGGCCCAGCGCACGCAGGCAGGCCGCACGGCCATGCACACAGCCATGCACATGCCCAGCCTGCACACGCCCATGTGTGCGCTCATGCACCTGCAGCCGGCCATACACCCAGCCGCATGGCCTTCCTGCTGCATGCCAGCGAGGTTAGTGGCATGCCATCCAGCACACGGGCTCAGCCTGTGCCATGCAGAGTAGGCCAGTGGCATGCCCATCAGGCATGTCATCCAGCGCACGGCTCCAGCCCATGCCATGCAGAGCAGGCCAGTGGCTAGCCACCATTAACAGGCCGAACATGGCACCATGCCATGCCCACCAGCCGGCCCATGCATGACATCATGCCATGCATCACAGCTAGCCATGCTGAGCCACTTAGCCATAGACCAGATCGAGGACCACTATGCACCATCCTAGCCGAACCATTGGCTCATGCATGCCACAGCCATGTGGTCCATGCCACTATCCTTATTTATGTTATTTATTTAATTAATTAATTAAATAAATTTATTTTATTGCAAAGAGACTTTTTGGGGGTTTCTAAATTGTAACCTTTATAAATAGGACCCTTAGTCATTTCTCTCACATCTTTTGACAAATTGACTAGAGTGAGGATATTGTTGAGAGATCATTTCGGTGCTAGACACTTGGGCTCTTTTGGGTGCAATTCATTGAATCCCAAAGAGAGGATTACTCCATGCAATTCATTGAATTGGAGTAATCCATTTATCTTGTTTATCAACTTGGTGCAATTCATTGAATCCAAGTTGATCATCTTTATGTTTGTTGCGTTTATCAATATATGAGGTTTATTCAATCTTGGTGCACATTGTGAATCAATTGTTGAATTACTTGCATTGTTCATTCAAGTTTATCATTTGTTCTTGAGTGTTCATCTTGTGTTTTTGGTGTTCATCACATTTTTGACTGTTTCAATCCATCCATCTCATAGATTCTGCCAACCCTAGTGTTTGTCAACTTTCCATAAATTGTTGACTCAACACTTATTGCTCTAGCCGAACCACACTTCCCTTATTAGCCTCCAAGTGAATTTCAGCCACTCCTTCCATATTGGGATTGGCTTGGTCTACCAACCCACTTGCCATAATAAGGTTTCCATACTTGAAAACCCTAGTTGACCAATTCATCTTTCTTGGCCGGCCACACCCCTATCCACAATCAAATCCCTTGTTTTTAGAAAACCTTCCTAAAAACTCTCCAACCCCTATTCGGCCAAGCTTGTACCGCCCACTCCACAACCCTAATCCATCTTCCATCTCAAACCCTAGCCACCTCATCCAAACCCTAACCCTAATTACCAAAGTGGCGCCATCCATGCAAGTCACCATTGCCGTGCACCCCATGCAAGCCTAGCCATCCAAATACTTAGCCATTTTTTCCAAATTTCCATACACTTATCCTAGCCTAAACACTAACCTCACCTTGTCCAAATTGTCATCTTTGCCATTATTGTTCAAGAATCAAGTAAGAGAGGAACAGAGGTTTGGTCATCACAAGGTCACCTTTGGCGTGGAGATCCTAGTGTTTAGGAACTTGACTGAGGTATCTAACAAAACCCCTCATGCGCCGTAACAGCATGTAACGCATGGCTTTATACGCTTAAGAGTTAAAGTGGCAAACATCTACTTTATTGGTGTAAAGGTTGGCTTTTAAGGCCAGCCGTAAATGCACAGGGAGGGTTATATATAGCTCCCTAAAATGGTTTTTAGATTATTTTTAAAAAAAGAGTACAAAATCTTTATCTTTTTATACTCTCTTATAAAAGTATCTAGGCTGTGGATTTGTTGAATATTACTCTAGTTCATTCTACGTGGTATACTTCATCATTAAGAGGAGAGACTTGAAACTTACTAGATTATTTATTCATGAGGCTGAATAAACTTGTAGAAAACTCAATAAGCTGTACTTGAGATATTCCAAGTTCTCAAACAATATATATGCGCTAAGAATATTCTACACGAATTAGTTCTCTTTGTAATCATAAAACTAAAATATAAATAGATTAATAATTCTGGATTTAATAAAGTGGCTGCAACTAATTGGAGTATCATCGGAGCTGCTTTTAATGGGTTGGTGTTATATTATTCTTTCTTCTTCTAAGCAATGGGTTGGTGTCATTGTAAGGCATGCGAAAAAATGGGATGACAGAAGAATACTAATTACAGTAATCGCAAGAGGTCAGCAGCTTCAACCTAATTAACCAATAATATTCCTTTTATATGGTAAATCGTTAATTTTAAAGCATGCTGGCTTGGAAAAAAGGTTTTCTTCTTTTTTGTTTGACCCTCTAGAGGCCGGAGATCAGAATATTAGTGGGAATTTAACTGCTGGAATAAAGATTTTCTCGCATCTACAGGATTAATAATAATAGATTGTACAGAAACGTACGCTAGCTGGCCTAAACCCTTTGGTTGATATTCCACGCGTACAAAGTAGTCATGAGCGCGCTATTTTCAAGCTTTCCGCCAAGTGTGAGAGCTGTCCCTTGAAGCGGGGAAATAATCAACCAAAAAGGGGCCCCATTGTCACTGCTTTCCATTATAATGCAAGCCCCACGTACGCAAAAATATCTCGCATCGAAGTTGCATTGTCACCTAAAAAAAAGGATTGAAACTAATGTTTCTTATATATACTCGATAGTCTATGCTACCACTTCCATATTTTGGCCTTTCGCGCCGAAAAAAGATGTTTATTAAGTACGTTTTCACATGATCATAGCTGGATGCTAAATGAAGTGATCACAGAATATTACACAGCTCCAAACCAGTCTTCCCAGGAAATCCAGGTGAAAATACTGGAGCCGGCAGCTGGCCCCTTTTGTTTTGATGCGGATAGTAAATTAATCCTGCCTATAACATTTCATGGTACGTATTTCATAGTCTTGGACCATATATACCACCAAATTAATATTACTTATAAGCATATATATATATTTATAGTACCATTCATTTCATATTAGTGATCACAGATTAATTCTGCATGGCATCACTACTTTTGCATTATTATGTTGCTAAGAACCAAAAGAGTTTCTATATATCTGCATGATATACATCAGAATGAGGTTCATTAATTAACCCACTATATATATATATGTATATATATATACCCATTCAATGCGCGTTCACCTCTAAGTTAGATGAAAACCCTAATAATCTACTTACCGGATCAGTCCATATATATATATATATATATATAGCAGCACCATGATGGCTCGAGCATCACGTACCATTTTTTTTTATCTCTAGCTTCAGATGGTATATATATATAGTCCTACTGCATCCCCCATCCTCATTATTATTGACCTCTCCGCTTCTGTCATCACACGGCCGGTCGAATATCAGTGCCTGCTACTCATGAAGATTTAATAAACTCCATAAAATTACATTGTCGATCCAAGTGCCTTTCTTGTCGGACACTAGCTAGTATCGTACGTATATATCTGCGTACGGCCTCATGATTCATGTGATGGCATGCATGGCCTATCGATTTCTTCATCATTCATCTCCCGATCGATCTTAGTTACTGATCAAGATATATACTCTTTGTAAAGCCTTCACGATCCATATATTGATATCGTTTCTGAACTTGGAATCTCTTAAAGCCAACTGTTCTATGGAAATGCATGCGGTATTGTTTGCCATCACAGGCCGACACATGAGTGCATGCCAACGATGAAATATATAATAAATATATATATAATTTTCATTAATGTAAGTCCCTCACATGCACGAGTTGATCACCTCCCCGAGTTACTGTAGTAAGGATTCGGGGAGTCACCTCCAAGCTGGCATGCTTCATTAATTTTAAATTAGTCTCTGCATCAAGCTGGTTCATGATCTCCACATAAGTACAAATATCATCTTCACATGAGCGTGATGAAATTAGCAGAACCATAGATCAGCAGGGAATTAAGTATATATTCACCCTTACAGATCAGACCTTTACGATGGAGATCATCAGCGAGTACTCGAAGGTTTCTTACATTGGGTCTCATAGAACGTATGATTTCTATCATACAGTACGAACTTACGTACCTTGTCCACCTATTGATTGTTTTCCTCTATATCCTGAAACCATTTCAACATTCAACTAGAAATAAAAAAACCATATATAGTTAATAATTAAAGAAAATAGGAAACTGGAAGCTGTACTCACATCGATCTAAAGATGGATCTAAAGGTATTAAATATGTATGTTCTATATATATAGCTCTCTAAGTTATACTGATCCATATGGAAATTAGATCATGCTCACATAAATATATAACCTGAATTAGTTACGTACACAGATGATCATCATGATATTAAATTCTATATGGCATATAATATATATAAATATATAATGCCATAATTTATTATAATGAAGCTGAGAGCTGGATGCAGATCACCGGTTAAAACAAGAGGGAGGCCAGGTTTTGCTTCGTATCGCATTTCATGATTCTTGTCATGTGTGTGTATTAACTCTCTCTCTCTCTCTCAAGCAAGTATGAGCTTCGGGACCTCGACAAGATCAGGTCAGGAGGGCACGTTTTCCCTAAATTGCATGGCTTCAAGTTTTGGCATGTGCCTGGCCTTAGTATTAATGCGCAGCTTGTACTGCCTAATATTCTCATAATTAACCTTGGTACCTGCCTTTTTTTTTTCAAACTTTCTTTTAGAAGCTAGCTTTCAACTTTGACTAGTTATTTTTATTCAAAGAATGAATATTGAATCCGCTTTTTTAGGGCTTACAGAGTTCTCGTGGACTTTATAAGTCATAACCATGCATTTGGATAATATTAATGGAAGAGCTAGCCTAATCCTATAATATTATATATAGTCATAGTTTTTTTTAATCCCGAATTTAGGTTTTTTAATTTTTGTATCCGTTCATCATGACTTGATCATGATTGTTGCTTAGAAACGGGAGATCAAATTCTTCACTGATCTATTTTTTTGGGAAAAAAAATAGTCGGGGCATTATTTACTAAATTAATTAAACTATTTAATTTGTTGGGTTTTTTAAGATTTCATTTGCATTATGACCGAAATTTATAATATCAAATGTCAGCAATTCGAGGAATCAGTCATTATTTATTGTTATATCTCATATGAGATATTTTTTATAAGACATGAAAAGAATACTTCTTTTCTTTTTGAGGCGACAACTGCGTTAACCTGCTTTGTCTCAACAGATTCTGTACTACTTTTGTAACGGTTCTAGGCTTCTAGTCTCAATTTTTGTAATATATTTTATTTATTTATTAATTTTCCATATAAGAAAACTGGGAGAGATTCGATCGCTGGACCTTAGACTCGTACAGTTGGATACAGATAGACGCAGAGACACATTGGACAGGGAGAGAGAGAGAGAGACACCCTGAAAACTGAAAACCTTCATCGTCGCCCCGTCTTCATGACCACCAAGAGTTCAGGTCGAACTACAGCTGAATCGACGTTGTCTTGTCAGAGCTCGGGTTACTATTCTCCTAGACCCGTCCGATTCAGTTCTGATTCGATGTACTTGCTACTGAAACCCTAGGTCCGTCTGTAATCCGGCCCGATTAATTCTACTGCTTTTATTTTGTTTAGTTATTTACTTACTTTTTATTCTGTCGATTTGATTTTTCGAGAAGTAGTAGTAATAATAATAATAATAAGGAAGTATTTCAATCACAATTCATTGCTTTGTTGATTCGTTGAGCATGAAAGTTATGTTCTACTTTTGGAATCAATTCAATGTTTCGAGATGAAATGCTTCTATTGAATTAGGTGAAATTGGAAATTGAGTGATTGCAACTTAAGTTGGGGATTTGGGATGTGCTTGGAGTTGAATTTTTTGGTCTTTGCTATCTATTTATTTGCGATTATTTTGCTTTAGGAAATCGGAATGTAAAGTGCTGTTTTTGTTGATCATTGCTGTAAGCATTGCATTGGAAGTCAAATTCGGGGTTATGCTCACAACGGCTGCTTTAGATACTGTTTTTGCTTATCTGTATTTGGATAGAAATCAGGGAGCGTTGTCCTTGAAACCGTTTTGGTTGCAATTCTATAATGCAATTTTTATGTCAGCATCCCTTTAATGCATGGAAGGCGCAATGGCGCCATACTTTGATCAAGTCCCTTCATTGAAGAAGTATTTTTTAATTAGAGAAAGTTCCCAACTCATTTCATTGGTTGATGAATTAAGATTTTCTCATGAGAATTCAATATCTGGAAAACTGGGAACGAGGGATAGAATCTCAAAAACACACACACAAAAAGTAGAAATTTTTTCATATTTATTGAAATCACTCCCAGTTCATGCACATTTTTTTTCCTGAAACCACAAGATTGTGGAGTTCAATCAGTTCCTTATACTGTTCCCGATTTGAGTCACAAGCTAGTGTAGTGCCGTAGGCAATGTCATCCTTCTGTATATAAATATATTGTTTGTCCATTCTGGTGTTGAATGCGTCTATTATGTTTATTATATTTCAAAATTCTGCCAAAATCATTATTTTAAACCGTTAAATGGCCAATTGTTTCTGCTTCAGCTTCCATACCATTTTTCTTCCATTAGTACTTCTGTACCACTCTAGTGACTGCCTTTTTAATTTTGTAGGAGTTAGAAATATTAAATATTCTTCTTGCAAATTGTAACGTTTGAGTTAGTGTTGGGAGCATTGTTTACAGTTCAGGATTGGATAGTATTAGCATGCGGTTATGCTGAGGACATTAGGGATGGGGTTGACAAATCATTAAATAGACTGCAGTGTGTTGTCTTTGACATATTTGAATCATCAAATCTTGTATACAAATTTTTTGATGAAATGACTGGATACACTTACTATTTTGTGTTGAATAAAGGGAAAATGCTGCCAAATTGGAAGAAACCTCACATCAAGTTGACGACACCTACCTCCTCGGCTTACATTTTATTCATGCTCTCTGGAACATTTAGGATTAAAGAGGGTGTTAATGGTTCTATGTAAGAAGAAACCATGGAATATGTATCAGAGAAAAGATTTCCTGTCAATGCAAAGGATTATAAGTTATATGAAGAAGTTGGTGAAGGAGTCAGTGCCACTGTGTACAGGGCTCTCTGTATTCCACGCAATCAGATAGTTGCAATCAAGGTTCTTGATCTGGAAAAGTGCAATAATGACATGGTATGTGCCTATTTATGTACGCTATCATATAAATTTTGTCTTTATATTTAGTTGATATCTGATATTTGGCACACAGTTGTATTTGGTTCGCCCTTGCTATGCTTGCAATGTGATGGGATGTAGCAAATATCTTGTAGAGCGCTTACATTTTGGAGCATTTTCTTAGAGAATTGACTGAAACATTGTTGAATCAGTTGCTCATGTTTGAAAGGCCTATCTGATAGGTAGAAACGTTATTAATGGAACTTCTTTTAACATCACTTTTTAATCATCCATGCCATACTGATGCTTATCTTAAAATTTTCAACTGCTTAACCTGATCAATAATTGTTTGAAAGTTACTGTCACATTGAGATGTATTTTACTTATATTTTTTAATTATGCAGGATGGTATCCGGCGAGAGGTACAGACAATGACCTTGATTGATCATCCAAATGTGCTACGGGCACATTGCTCTTTCACTTCTGCCCACAACCTCTGGGTTGTGATGCCATACATGGCTGGTGGGTCCTGCCTTCATATAATGAAATCTGCTTTTCCTGAAGGTTTTGAGGAGCCTGTTATAGCTACTTTATTGCGCGAGGTTCTAAAAGCTCTTGTTTATCTTCATGCCCATGGTTACATCCATAGAGATGTGAAGGTAACAAACCGCACCCGCTGATATCATTCTTATGCCTAGAAATGTTTGTGCCTTATTTCTGCGGCACGGCACGGCACAATTTAGTACGCTATTGTTTCCACTACAAGTAGAAGTCAACAAATGCCGTGTCTTACAAGAAAAAAAGATACAAAAGTAGTTTCCTAACAACTAGAGTTCATGACATCATATAATGCTTGGAAGAATTGTCTTCTCTCTTTGAGAAGAGATGTGAACTTAACACTGCACCTGGTTCTGTCATTAATGCTTGGGAGAATTGTCTTTTCTTTGAAAAGAGATGTGAAGTTAACACTGCACATGGTTCTGTCATTCTGCTCGTAATAATCAATTATGTTTGTGCCTTATTTATGCAGCACAGCACCTTAATATCTTGTTGTTTCCACTACAAGTAGTTGACTATTAATGCCAATAGTTTCCTAAAGCCAAGAGTTCTTGACATCATGTGATACTCAGGAGACTTCCTTTTGAGACGAGATGAGCTATACTCCTTGGTATTCTGTTAAATCTCTGTGGTGCCATATGCAGCATATGAAAATCGAGATATATATATATCTGTTTTATGGTCTGTATGACAGTTGAGATATATATATATATAACTTATAAAAAATATATATATATCATATTTACTTCCATATTTTTCTGAAAAAAAAAACTCTTTTATATTTTCCCATAGATTCCTATGTGTTTTCTTATTAATATCCTTAACTCTGGTTTGCAGGCTGGGAATATCTTAATTGATTCTAATGGT